>JANAVB010000997.1:5536250-5781250 GCA_029216955.1 Iris pallida | reverse complement strand
CATCTTGTTAGTAATTAGGCCTGTGATAACCCTAGTTAGTTAAAGTAGTAAGCCGTAGTATCTGCTTGACCGTGATTGATTGAATGAGGTGTAACCAGTTTAGCCATGTCTTGATCCAGTACAAGATTGCTTCCTGTCTTGATTTCTTACATTATTATCTTGCCGATAAATGGTGGGAAACCAAGTTCTGTTCAGATGAAGGGTTACAACCCTGGTCCTTGTTTGGTTTACGGGTTGTAACCTGGCTATCGGAATAGTTCCATGGTTATCTCGTCGTATATCATCATGACATGTTTTCGTAATTCTAGTTTTAATATTAGATTTTCTTGTGCTGATTGCTGGCTTTTGTTCTTATTTCGTGGCCCCCTTGTGGCACTTGCTCTTTCTGGGGTTGACCCAGCTGGTTTTGTGTGGCCAGATTTTGGGCTACGAGTGGATTTTCTATTTTGTTTCGCTCACTCTATTGTAAAGTTATTCTTTTGAGGCGTTTAGCCGACGAGCACCTGTTAGCTCGATGCACTTTACTTACTGTCTGCCTACGGGCTGTAAACATGATTAACAAATCCTAGGGTTGATTATGTACGACTGAACTCTTGCTAGTCCTAACATTTTGTAACGACTAGCTTCATGATCAGCTGAATATGTAATATTTGGGACGCCTTATTATTGTATATTTAATGATCATACATCTTGCGACCTTACTTACTTGCTTGTGATTGAGACATTAGGCTTGTTCATGACCATAGAAGACTGTTGGCTTGTAGTAAACCCTCATATATCTAGACAGTCGTGACCGTATATCGAGGTGGTTTCCATTTCAATATACGTAGCTGGCTATGTCTGCCCCCGCTCTCCAGTATTCTGATTCTTGGGCGTGACAGCGCCCGCTCATCTGGCGTCGGCCTATGCACCTAAGCGCCTCGTGGCGGGACCCGATTTAGCCTTCTGAGGCTCCTGCCCCCGCCCAGTTCGGACATTGGCGCCCCATCTCGCGGCCCGGCGCCTCATGCGCCTACCCCTTCCATGTCGAGGATTTTCATCGCCGGACATGCGACTTTCTTGTCGAGGAGCGGCATCCCTCTTCCCGGCTCCTCGGACCTCGCATGCGCCCCTCCCCTCCCTCATGTCTTGGGCCTCCATGTGCCCCAATTGACGGATTGGGGCGCATCCATGCGCCCCCCTCGTCGGACCGGACCGGACCTCCATGTGCCCCTCCTCTCCCTCCTGTCCTGGGCCTCCATGCACCCCTCCGTCCCGGCGACTCTAGCGCCCCCATTGATGGTCCGTGACTGACCTGCGCTGGACGGGCTAGCTCCCCGTCCCTCCCTGCTACCCTCGTCGGTGGTAGCCCCGCACCAGACCCTCTGTTCCCTCTATCTCCTCCCGCGGGGCCCAGTAACCCCCGCCCCCAGCCGGAAGGACTTTCTCGACTCTTGGCACCAGATCAGTTGCTACTCCCTCCCTCACATCTCCCCACCCAGCCCCCCTTCATCCTTCGCTGAGATTCTGAGACCTGACCGAGCTTCACCGCAGCCCCTACAGGGTCCGGATATCGCCCTCCCTGAGATCGTGTTCCCCCCTCTGAAGACACCATATCAGCATCCCATTCTCCTCAGATGAAATCACATCCCTTTCCTCCTCCTTCTCGAAGACCTTCGTGCTAAAATTCTAAACCGGTTGCCCCAAACTACCCTTGGTCAGAGAAGCCCTCGCCGGCTGGGCTCTTTCATCCACCTACAAGGTCGCTCCTCTAGATCCCAAACACCTATTCCTCCATCTCTCTTCCGATCAAGACTTCTCACCGGTTTGGGCCAAGGGTTCCACCAACATCGGACCTTTCAGCATGAAGATCACCAAATGGTCCCTCAGTTTCAACCCCAACGCCGACTCAACTATTATCTCGAAGTGGGTTACCCTGTCGAATCTTCCTCTAGTCTGCTTTGCCCTGGCAATACTAAAGAGAATCGTGAGCTCCTTCGAAACTTTAGTGGCCATCGCGGAAGAAACCCGAAATCTGTCTAAAGGCAACTACGCCAGAATTTGTGTGGAGATTGATATATCCTCCGCCCCCCCCCCCCCCCTCCGACAGTTCTCCCGCTCGAGTTAGGGGGACGGTCCCACACCCAGAAACTGGAGTTCGATAACAACATCAACTTCTGCAATTATTGCCAGATCCGTAGCCACCTTTCGAAGTATAGCTTCAAGGCCCACCCGAAGATCAAGAAGACAGCTATCAGTAAGATCCCTTCCTCCAGAGCAGCCCTAATCCCCTCTACTGGCCCCATCCTTCCTCTTTCTAACTCCCACACCCATTTCTCAGAAAGCGACAGCTCCCCCAGTCCCCGCGCTCCCTCCAAGTCCAGCTATGCCTCGTCCCGAGGCCACTCCCCGAGCATCTCCCTTCTCAACAGATTCCAGATCCTAAGCCCACCACAGGCGACGGACATACTGGCTAACCCTCCCCCACCACCTCCCTACCCGATGACGGAGGAGAGACCACCTCTGTCATGGTAGACAGGGAGCAGAATCGTTTGGCGCTGACTCTATACCAGGCACCGGCAGATCCCAATGACTCATCAATAGCTACAGGGCGGCCATCTGACATCCCTCCATTATATCCAAGGTCCTCACTCCGTCTCCCACCACAGCCAACCAAATCACCTCCTCCCCAGACAAGCCCCTAAGCGACGTCGATGCTGAGATCGGTTCAACCGCTACGGAGCCCACAGGTATTCACCAGCCGCCGCCCATTCACGCTCCTATCGATCCTCCCTCTGCCCCCTCCAGGTGGTGGATGCGCATTCTCTCGGACCCGAATATGAGGCCAGGATTCGACAGGCCCAAGAGGCAGGATTTTTGAACCCTAACAACCCCCTCAGCGTTCTAGCCGAAATGGAGATAGAACTTATTAACCTATCTGAGGATGTCACTGGCATCGAGACTTCGAACCACCGTGCGAGGCCGACAGAATCCCTCGCAACACCCCTTAGAGTCCCCAAAGCTCCCCTAATCAAGAAGAAGAAGAAACAAGCTCAAGAGCCTGCGGCCATGATCACCAGGTCCGCCACCAAGAGCAACCCCACCCCCAACCGTATTCTAGCCGATGGTTAACATCTAGCTTGGAATGCCAGAGGACGGGCCAACAAACCATCCTGGGAAGATTGACCACCGTCACCAAATCCTACCTGATTGACCTCTTAGTCATCATTGAACCCAAAACCCTTTCCAGGAAACTTAAATCCATCCAACTCCAGCTTGGTTTCCCGAACGCCATAGCAGGTTGCCACGATATCTGGATCCTCTTCTCCGACGACTGCCTCTTCGGCACCATTCTTGATCACGAGCAGACTCTCTCGTGCTGGATGAAACATCTCCCCTTTCCTTTTCGATCCCTTATCTCCGTTATTCACGACAGCTGCGACTACATAGAGCGGAGGCAGCTTTGGTCCATCATCTTAGACACCTGCAGCTCCTTTAACAGCGTCCCCTGGCTCTGTATTGGAGACTTCAACACGATCACGAGCCCCGAAGAGAAATCGGGTGGCCGCCCACCCTACCGTTCAGCCATGAACGACTTCAACTCCTTTATGTTCCAGGCCAACTTGCACTCACTTCCCTACTCCGGCAATACCTTCACCTGGTACAATATGCAGGAAGGTACTCAACGCCAATACTCTCGTCTTGATTGCGCCCTTGTTGACAACAAATGGTCAGACATGAACCTCATTTCCAACCTTTCCCACCTTAACTCTACAGAATCCGACCACTCATCCCTCGTCATTAAGATCAACAACAATCCCAACCACATCAAAAACTCTTTTAGATTTCTCAACTTCTGGAGACATCACCACCAATTCCTGAACACCGTCGCTGCCGCCTGGAACTCTACGAACAACCCTGACCCCCTGATTAGATTGGCAGTAAAGCTTAAGGTCACCAGGAAAGCCCTTATGTCCTGCATCAGACTGGCATTTGGCAACATTTTCTAAGAAATTAAAGCTGCTGAAGACGATATCACTCGAGCGGAGATCCGGTTCTCCACGGACGGTTCCGTAGAGGCCCGCGCCTCGCTCAACCTCTCCAGAGCTATCCTAAAATCCTGTCTGAAAGTCGAGACAAAATTTTGGAAGCAAAAAGCCAGACTGACCTGGGACACCGAGGGGGACAGAAACTCTGCTTTCTTCCACGCCTGCGTAAGGGGCAGCAGACACTAATTATCAATCCACCAAATAACCGACGAGAACGGCACCTTACTCAAAGATCAATGGAGCATCCAGACGGCCGCTGCCAACATCTACTCCAAACTTTTCTCCAAAGACGGCGTCGTCAAGGACGACAACTTACTGGCCCAGATCCCGACCCTGATCAACGAGAAGGACAATGATCAATTTTTATCCCTTCCATCCACGGCTGAAGTCAACTGCAGTTAGGGCTCTCGACGAGCACAGCGCCCCGGGACCGGACGGGTTCACAAGGACATTCTTTCGTTCGAGCTGGAACATCCTTCATACCGACATGACCGAAGTCTTTACTGCTTACTTTTAAGGCGCTTATCTCCCTAAATCTATATCTCGGGCCAACCTCATCCTCATCCCTAAAAAGGACAATCCGGAGACACTCAAAGACTTTCGCCCGATAAGCCTCTGCAACTTCACCAACTAAATTGTCGCCAAGATTATCGTAACCAGAATATCCCCCATCCTTCCCAGAATTATCTTCGAAGAACAAAGTGGGTTCGTTCAAGGACAGAACATCACCAACAACATCCTTCTTGCCCAGGAGATGGTCACTTGCATGAAATTTTCGTCGAGGGAAGGGAATATAGCCATTAAGCTTGACATAGAGAAAGCTTACGACCGGCTGGACTGACAATTTATGATCTGGGTTCTCAGAGCGTTCGGGTTCTCAGAAACATGGACGGACATCATCTACAGAGCCATAAGCAACTCTTGGTTCTCCCCCGTCATCAACGGCCAAACGGACGGCTTCTTCAAAGCCAACCGCGGTGTCAGAGAAGGAGACCCCTATCCTCTATCATCTTTATCATTACCGCCGAAGCTCTCAGCAGGAACCTCAATTGCATGGTCAACACCCCCAACTTCCTCCACTTCCATACCACCACGGGTTGCCCCAGTATTACCCACCTGGCCTACGCTGAAGATGTTCTCATCTTCTCCTCCGGAGACATCGAAGCCGTATAAGTGATCTGTAACACCTTAGAGAAATACACCAGATACTCCGGTCGACGGATCAACCGGGATAAAAGTATCATATACACTCACCATAATGCCGACAGAGGCCATTCGGCTGCCCTCGCCAACCTCACCTCCTTTTCCACCGCTTTTTCGTCGTTCACCTATCTGGGGTGCCCTCTGGTGTACGACAGGTCTAACTCAGGCTTATTCGATGGATTTGTCAACAAGGTTATGAAGAAGATCGAGGGTTAGCACAACGCAACCTTATCCTCCAACAGAAAAATGATTATCATCAAGCACGTGCTATCCTCCATCTCTATCTACACCCTAGCAGTCTGCTCCCCGCTATTGAAGGTCCTCTCTTCCTTGGAGGCCCTCTTCGCCAGCTTCTTCTGGGGTCACAACAAAGACCAGGATAGGCATCACTGGGCCAGCTAGGATTCTATGGCCAAACCTACCGATGAGGGAGGCCTCGACTTTATCAAATTAGTGCACATCATGAATGCCTGCTCTATGAAGCTGTAGTGGAAGCTCAGAACGCACATCTCCCTCTGGTCGAGGTTCATAAAAGCTAGATACTTCCCCCACTCCCATCCCACCACGGTCATCGCTAACAGCCGTTTCTCAACATCGTGGTGCCATATTCTTTACGAGCGTCAGCTCGCCGAACCCCTCATCCTCTTGCATCTCGGCAATGGAGACTCCTCCCTCTGCTTCGAACGATGGATTGGCGATGGGATATTCCATCTCTCCCCTAACGCCTTACAGCACTACCAGATTCGGGACTTCTGGGACCCAGTCGCGGGCTGGCGCCGTGAGCGAATTCGAGAATGGCTCGGAACGGAGGTAGCGACCAAGATCGAAGCTGTAGACATTCGGATCGACGGCTCCCCTAACATACTGATGTGGTCCCCCACAAGCGGGGGATCGTTCACGATAGCCTCTGCCAGACGGAAAGTGAGCAGAGGCGGCACACCGGTCCCCCTGCTTACGCCTTTCTGGCAATCCTACATCCCCCACAAATGGTCCTTCCTGATCTGGTGAGCCCAGCGTAGGAAGCTGCCAACCGACAATTCCCTCACCACTATCGGATTCAGCCTCGCATCCAAATGCCATTGCTGTACCTCCCACCATCCGAAAACTGCGGAGCACATCCTGGTCTCCGGTGAGCTCGCTAATCTGGTCTGGCAAGATCTCTCCAGCCGATGTCTGAGGAGACTCCCTCCTGGGGGCTTCAACGATCTCCTGGCCAACTGGAGAGATACCCATGGCCATCAGATCGTTGCGGCCGCTGGTATTTGGGTTCTTTGGAAGAATAGAAACAAACACATGTATGAAGGGCACCAATACACCCCTCCTCAGCTAGTCAGAGAAGTCCTTCGACAAATTCTCAAATCTCGTAATCGCTGCTCCCACTCCTCGGAGCAATTTTGGCAGGCATTCCTCTAGCCGCGTCCTAGGCCACCTCGGGGCGGGTTTCACCTTTAGCCTTCGTTTTGCTTTTGTTCAGTGCCCGGCGCGCTTACCTGTATAGGCTTCGACATTTTGCGCCTGATACATCAATAAACCTCTTCTTGTTTAAAATATATATATATATATATATATATATATATATATATATATATATATATATATATAATATATATATATATATATATATATATATATATATATATATATATATATATATATATATATATAATATATATATATATATATATATATATATATATTTATTTATTTAATATATATATATATATATAATAGGGAGCGCGGCCCCCCTCCGCTCCCTCCTCCGAGGTCGAGCCCGTGGCGCCGGCTCCTTCCCTCCTCGACGAGGTCGAGCCCCCCTTCCTCCTCCGGCTCCCCCCTCCGCTCCCTCCGCCGAGGTCGGCACCCTCCACTGGCTCCCTCCCTCGAGGTCGAGCCCCTCCACCGGGGTCGATTCCCCTCCCCTTGCTCCTTCGGTGGAGCCCCCTCCACCGGCTCCCTCCCTCGAGGTCGAGCCCCCACCAACGGGGTCGAGCCCCCTCCCTTGCTCCTTCGGTGGAGCGCAGCCCCCCGTCCGCTCCCTCCGCCGAGGTCGAGCCCCCTGCTCTTGCTCCTTCAGTGGAGCGCGGCCCCCCTCCGCTTCCTCCTCCGAGGTCGAGCCTCTGGCGCCGGCTCCTTCCTCCCTCGACGAGGTCGAGCCCCCTTCCTCCTTTGGCTCCCCCCTCGAGGTCGAGCCCCCTCCACCGGGGTCGAGACCCCCTCCCCTTGCTCCTCCGGTGGAGCGCAGCCCCCCCTCCGCTTCCTCCTCCGAGGTCGAACCCCAGCTGCGACGGCTCCCTCCCCCCCCCGTCGAGGTCGAGCCCTCCCCTTTCCTCCCCCTGCTCCCTCCCTCGAGGCTGAGCCCCCCCTCCATCGCCCTCCGCCCTCGTCGTAGTCCCCCCTCCTCTTTCCGACGGTAGCCTCCCCTCCCTCTCCTCCCCCGGCGGTGGAGTCCCCCCCAGCCGGAAGCGATCCTCCCTCCTCCTCGGCCTCGACATGCGTGAGCGGAGGAAGTCCCGTGGCCCCCTCGGGCAGTGCACCCTCCTCCGGGCTGCGTTCCCCTGTGGGCCGTATGCAGTCTCCCCTCCTCGGGCTGCGGGTTGCCTTTCAGCGCCGGCCCACAGCTTTTTGCGTTTTCGATTTTTTGATTTTTTTTCGTTTTTCGAAATTTTGAATTTTCGAATTCGAAAATTTGAATTTCAGAGTTTTGAAATCCCGTAGTTTTTTCCTTTCCTTGTTTCCCGGAGCCCGTTTTGTGTTTTCCTGGCTCCGTACCCACTGTACTGCTCTCCATGAGCTCACTTTTGCATTCAATAAAGTTGCTTTTTCCATATATATATATATATATATATATATATATATATATATATATATATATATAGTATGGACTTGGATACCTTGGTATGGTAAGGCATGGACCTAAAAACCTAGAAGTGACCTAGTATGAGAAACTTAGGTTTAACCTAGTTTGGCCAAAGTTAACTAGTTTGACCCTAAAGGTCAATCCTTGAGTCAAATTGGCCCAGTTTGACCACAGAGACCTAGTATTGACCTAGTTTGGATTTCATGATCTAGAATTGACCTAAAAATCATATTTTATATTAGATATCAATGTCCAACACACCGGAACACCAATTGATAATAATATTTCATATTTAGGTTTTCGTGACTCTACTTTGGACCTCGATGCACACTTGTTGCTTAGGACCACAGGCGAGTACATTCTTCGATAGTTTCTATTATCTGATATTTGCTGTGATCCATGTACTTAGTGATATTCTACTTGACTCCTGACATGACGGTACATGGATTTGGTATAGTGTATCCTCGGACATGAGATGCTATTATCATATTGATATTGTTCTATGATTTGCGTATTGTGACATATCATGATTTGGATCTTCTTACTAGACGGGATAGGGGAATTCCTAAATAGATGTGTGATCATACCTTTATTATGTAGGAGAAAGCATTGTAAGTGTTAATCATACATCTCACGTATGATTAGTCAGGCCCTATCATATTGTGCGAGTTCTCAAGTCGATCATATGTCAACAATAGTACTCCAAAACAAGTAGTTAGTACAGTTCTTTCCTGTCTATTACTTATTCACTAAAATATTCTCTACTATTCTATCCCGTAGTTGTATTTCGATTTCTTATACTGTTCTTTATATGTCTTGCCACATAATTGTGTTGTTTAATTCTCATATTGATTTTATCGGTTATGATTCAGTTATTTATTCTCATCATGTAGTGCACTTATTATTACTGTTTTATAGCATTTATCATATAATTAGAATTGTTGTTAGAGTTTGTGCTTCGCTATAATCCTTACTGGATAACATTTTCCATAGGACTTAGAGGACTTCTATCCCACCTACTACGGACCCGGAGTAAATGACGACTACGCTCAGGAGATTCCCTTGGAGTTGGTGCCCGTTGAGGATGCACCACCAGTAATGCCTTAGCTAGTAGGTAGGCTACTGGATTTGTCTCCAATTTATTGAGATTTGGGACATGTTATATTTATTTGGGATATGTATTATTTGAGTCATTAGACTTCTAGGCTCTATTGTGTATTGACTTTTGCTACTAGACTGTTCTATTTTTATTAGTTCATATCTTTACATCTCTTCGTACTTTTATCTTCTTTAGATATCTGTGATTGAGTATGATTCTAGATTATATATTAACCTCCATTCAAAGATGAGATTATTGTTGACAGGTTACGATCATATATCTATTAGGCTGTTAGACATCACTGTTGACCTATACAGCATTCTACTGTCGATACTCCATCATAGGATTAACGTCCCTACATATGCGTGCCCCTATACTGGATACAGATCGGGACTTCTTGCAGTGCCCAACCATACTAGAAAGAGATTTATGGAGCTATTAAGGAGAAGTTCTTTCCCGTATTAGCCAAGGAGACCTTAAACAGGCAGTTTCAGGCTCTTGGATAAGGAACTCACACTGTTGATGAGTATGGTGTTGAGTTCAGTTGATTGAGCTATTATACCGAGAGCATGGTGAGAGACCCTAAGGAATGGGACAGGATGTTTCGACATGGATTGGCTAAGGAGATCTGCATTCATATCATTGCGAATAGTGCATGGACTTATACTGAGACAGTATCGATTACCCAGAGAGTCGAGGTTGACCTGGACCTTCGTCCAAAGAGGGACTGATACATGTCTATAGGAGGTATCGACCATGGGCCAGCTAAGCACCCCAATGTTCCGATGAAGACTTTTGCACCTAGAGCCCTAGTTTAGCAGAGACAGGTTAGACAGGCTCCAACTTGTAGGTATTGTTAGAAGAAGGGGCGCATCTGGAAGGTCTATCGTAGGCATTTGGGACATTGCTTGATCTATGGAGCAGTTGATCAGAGGCTAGGGAGTGTATACAGTAGCTTTTCTTTGCCCTGTAGTAGGTCCAGCTCCACCTCAGAATGGCCCGACAGCGGTACCACCAGGACCACTTTCGAGGGGCCCTTCTCTTCCGGCTTAGCAGTAGCACTTTGCACAACACCAACAACAGAGGGGTGCTCAGCCACATGGGAGAGCCTTCGTCATGGCCATTAAGGAGGTAGAGCCAACTATAGTTGTGGTTACAGGTTCTCTTCTACTCCACTCCTTTTTTGCTATTGTATTTTTTGATTCTGAAGCAGCCCATAGCTTTTTATCCTTAGAATTTATGATCAAATATCACTTAGTAGTTGGGTTGACTAATAGGGCTTGCAGATTATGATCACAGGTAGGACCGTACAAGTTACTAGTATCTGCAGTGACTGTGTCACGACCCGCACCCAGTGTAGGGGCACGAGAAGTAGTTACGTCTAGCCTACGCCGTAGTGTCGGTGGTAGAACGCTGTCCTAGGTCACATACGTCTAACAGTTATAAGGCACCTGTACAATATATACACTCCGAATGGAGGTGACATAATAAGGTACAACTCAATCACAACTAAAGAAGAAAGTACGATGAGACAGAATAGATGAAATCACAGAATCCACAGATGATAAATACAAGATCAGAGAGATAGCTAAAAGTCTAAGATAAACATCTCCACAAATCCATAATAACAAATCTCCCATAAGTACAAGTGTATCCAACAAGACATTGTAGAAGCATGGAAAATATCAGAATAATGCTCTATGCGGTTCGGAACAAGAGAACCCCATGCGGCTCATACAGGAGCAGTCCCATGCGGTTCAGAGAAACTCTCAGTCTCATGCGGCTCGGAACAAGAAAACCCCATGCGGCTCATACAGGAGCAGTCCCATGCGGTTCAGAGAGACTCTCAGTCTCATACGGCTCGGGGCAGGAGAGTCCATGCGGCTTACATAGGGACAGTCCCATGCGATTCAAAGAGTCCCCCAGCCGTATGCGGCTCAGAAGTACAACGGCTCACATACGACCAACAGAGATATGTGGCTCGATCAACGCCACGTATCCCCATGGGATCCCCTCACACAACTGGCCATCGAGTAATGGCCTTATTCAATGCTCTGCCATGATTTGACAGCTGACAGCTCTGACATGAAGTGTCATGATGGTCCTGTCATAATGACAGACTCTTCGGGAACAAAAGAAAATATCTCATATGATCCAAGATTGCCACGTGGCTACTCCCATGCGGCTCAATTGAAGAACAGTTTCATGCGGCTGGCAAGAATCATCTTCCTGCGGCTCACCACGAAGCCATCCCATGCGGCTCGCAAGTGCTATACCTATGCGGCTCACTGAGATGCTGTCTAATGCGGTTCATGGATATCATGCGGCTCTGGCAGAGTCTACCATTAAGACACGTGGCAGAGATTCAATGGCCCCCACGACTTGACAGCTGGTAGTAGTGATGCTTATGGGATGAAGATCAATCAGAGATTTACCAGATCCCAATGACCATATTTAATATTATCCTCATAATTAATAAGATTAGGTCATATCATTCATGATCAAGCCAATGGGACACGTGGTGAGAGGTCCAAGCTTGACACAACCAATCATGAAGATTTAAAGTAATCAGCATTAATCATCCACAGGATTCGATACTATCCCCATTTATGGCTCAGATCCTTCACGCTTAAAGCTAATGGTCCAGATTGATTAAGCATCAGGCCGCCGCCACATTGAGAATGGGTAATCATCCAAACCCTAATGATGCCCCCACTATTATAAATAGCAAGGTGCCATTCCCTTGTAAAAGATATACGGTCAGAGAGATATACGCTCATACAGAGATACCTCCCCCCCAATAATCAGAGAGAAAATACACAGAGAGAGAGAGAAGCCTGAAGAGTAATAGAGGGAGAGCAAGAAGAGCATTTCTTCATCAACGCCAACCATCTCTTCACAGGAGCCAAGGCTGCATACCGATCGTCCAAGGAGTAAGGCAGGGCTGCCGTCGCCTTTCCGAGCCTCTATCGTCACCCCCCAGAATCTAAAATAAACAATTGTACTTAGACTGCTGTACCTAGGTTTTTGTCCTTAGGCTTTCTTTGTACAAGCGAGTTTGTAACGTGAAGTAAAAGTCCGGTCCTCCGATAATTGTTCTATTCTTTTATATTTCATGGCAAACACGATGGCGACTCTGCCGGGGATGAACTTTTCCACGACTGAGGAGTCGGTGATGCAATCGGATGCAGCCAAACTTGGCTCCACGCAACAAAAGATGGTCGTCCGCTTCGACCAACAGGCGTTTGAAGAGATGCTCTCCGAAGGAAGCGCTGGCCCGGTCCAGAAGCGCACCCGCGGCACGAAGGCTCGCAAAGAGTGGAGGCCAAAATCATTTGCTCCTCCCCAAGCCCTCGATGGGATACCCTCTGTTGCTCAAGACGGCAAGAAAGACTCTCCTGCGGCCCCACTTCAGACCGTAGACAACTCTGTTGTCCCCAAGTCCGGCAGAAGAAAACACTATGATGCTGGACTTGCAGGGGCAGAGAGAAACTCTATGCGATCCGAGCCGCATAAGGATATTAGCCGCATGGAGAAAGCTCATGCGGCTGCATCCGCCAGCCGCATGAAGAAAACTCATACGGCCACATCTGTCAGCCGTATAGTTTATGCGGCTACAGTTGCCAACCGTATGGATGAGACTCATGCGGTCACTGAAGTCAATCGCTTGCAGAAAACCCATGCGGCCACAGTTGCCAACCGCATGCGGCCAGCCTGCACGGTCGTGACTCCCGGTCGCACAAGAACAACTCATCCGACAGCAGAAGATAACCGCATGCAGACAGCCTGCATGGTTTCCAATCCTAGCCGTATAGCGTCTGTTCCACGCTCTTCTCGATCAGTCTTCGACAATCTCTCGTACGGTCCTGACCCTGATGGTTCTCTGGAAGATAAGCCAGACTCTGTGGTATTCAACTTAGACTCTTCCTATTACGCACCCGCAGGTGCTAAAAAGAAGAAGTCTAGGGCAGCGCGGGCTCATCAAGCCCAGTCAGCTGCCCCAACCTCTGACTGTCAGGACGTCACGTTGACTATCACGCGGGCCTCTGATAGGAAGTTGTATAGAACCGCTCGAGTCCAGCCCCCGGCGGCAAAAGGACAAAGTGGTTCCTCTGACCTGCGTGAGGCGATCCTCCACAAGCGCAAGGAAAGAGAAGGGGTTTCGGTGTGCAAAGAGTCCCCGCGTGGACGTCACTGCACCCAAATCATCGTCAACTGCTATTGCAACAACACGGCAGCGACGGAAGACCGGCCGTCAGTCTTCTAAAGACTACAGCATCCGAGCTCAGAGGACGAGGCACCTCCTGTTGTCTCCTGTAATTCCACTCAGAAAGTCCCCACCGAGGGGAGAGGGAAGAAGACAAGCATCTCCAGCCCCAAGATATCAACCACTACAGCTAAGAAACTATCGTCTAAACGGTTGTCCTCTACCGGAATATTCCAACACACCCGTTCAAAGACGAAATCTGCTGCAATAGGAAATTCATCATCCACATCGCTGGGGGTCGTGGGAACTGGGGGTAGCACTCCTCCGAACATCCACAACAATCCGATGTTTTAAGGAGACGAGCCCGGGGAAACAACTCTTCCATCAGGTACAACAGACACTGATGTCCCCAAGGACGTCCATGACTCTCAAGACGAAGCAAGCTCTGAGGCTAGGGATACCGTTCCCTCCGAGTCCGAGCCCGAAGAGAATATTCCCACCAACCCCGATGACTTCTCGGTGTATGGGTATGACTCGGAGGGCACATCCTCCACCGTTCCTTCCATCACCCTTCATGTAAAGACGGTGTTCATGACGGACAGCAACCAAGGTGGTTCCAGCGATCGCCAACGCATCGACACTTTAGAGGCTATACTGCAGGCCTTGGTCAAGTCTGTAGATGAAATCAAAGCCGCTCTTCCAACTCTGCAAGGAGGAATGCCTGGCCAAACAAGCACGGGTCCCGCGGTCAATGCGGACTCGAACTCAGCAGCACCAAACCCGGACAATAATCCTCCCGAAATAACAGCCCCTACTGCAACAGATGAGGCCCGAGAAGTAAGAAGAGAGGTCCAGGAGCTCCGAGCCATGTTCCATGCCCGAGAAAACGCTCAAGACCTCAGAATGCGGCAACCATACCCTGCCGAATGGAGGGATGTTCCATTCCCACCAAAATATAAGCCGTTCAATATCAACCCATATGATGGCAAGACCTCAGCAAGTCGGTACATCACTTACTTCGAAGTCACCACCGACCATCTGCCCTATGATGATGCTATCCTCACGCGATTATTCATTGGGGCATTGGAAAGAGTCGCTTTCGACTGGTATCGCAATCTGTCGGACAACTGCATCCACTCCTTCGCCGGCTTCAGGTGCCTGTTCTTGGAGAGATTTTACGAAGTAGAGCAGGACGTCACCATGTCCACTCTCATGGATGTCGTCCAAGGGGAGAAGGAATTGACAAGGAACTACATCGAGCGGTTCCGCCAAACCGCCATGAAGCTGCCCTCCGGAAATCTAGATTCCTCTTTAATTGAAATTTGCCAAAAGAGACTGCTTCCAACGATCAGTCTCTGGATGGGCAAAAGTCAATTCAAAGATTGGAAGACGTTCATCATCAGCGCCACAAGCGCCGAAGAAGGACTGAAGAAGGCTCGCCAACTGGGATTGTACATCTCGGAAGGAGAAAACAAGGGCAAGCGTCCCAACAACGATAATGGGGGTAGCCCCTCCAACAATCGGGACAGCAAGGAAAAATAGGCTATGGTGGCCGATACAGCACAAAAACCTGAGCCGAAGCCAGCAGACAAACAATGGCCGCAAATTACTTACTCATTCGAAGACGGTCACGTCAAGCCCATCTTGGACATGCTCATACAAGGGGACAGGATTCAGCTTCCTCCACCAAGACGGGAACTGCGGCCGGCAGAGATAAAGAATCTAAAGTACTGCCATTATCATCGCTATATCCATCATGCTACACACGATTGCTACCAGCTGAAACGGTACATACAAAACCTTATCGATTCGAACGCTCTGGCCATCGATTTCGAAGAGGTAACCGTGGCGGCCAATATGGTGTCCGTACAATTCGGCAGCTTCCCTCCGACGGAGACTCAAGATGGGGTGGTCCCCGTCCCTCTAGCGACAATGGAGATTAACAATCTTCCACCTAACCGAGATCAGGCTGCCGATCTAGTACCCCTCACCACATCACGAGGGGAGGTCATGTGGATCCATCCAGACTTGGTATCAGAAGTGACTCGGCCCACACCATCTTCCACCGACAAGAAGAAAAGCAGAAAAGTCAGGACCTGCCACACAATCTCGACAGACAACGAGGAAGCTACAGCCGCCGTCACGCGGTCCGGAGCACAATCCCAACTTGTGGTTGACAATCCAGCTGAAAATCATCAACCCACTACAACTGAAGCTCCGGGACCGGCTCAGCCTTCGACGACCGATAAGCCTAGGCCGAGGGAGACTCGCTTCGACAAATCCCTCCGAAAAGAGACAGCCCAAGGGCTAGAGAGGCCCTACAACTTTGACATCTTAGCACAATTGGCTAACACACCGGCCAAGTTGTCACTGTACGAAATCCTAAGGCTCTCCAAGGACGTTCGTATTGCATTAAGCGAAGCACTCCAAAACGCCGATGTCTATCTGGCTCAATCCAACCTCACCGGGGAGGACTCACCCGTGGATCTCCAAGACAGTGCCTGCACGGGAGCAATGCCCAACATCGTCTTCACTCCGCAGGACATGCTCATCAAAACCAACCTACACGATCGCCCGCTATACTACACGGGATACATCGGCGACGTGAAGGTGGATCGGATGCACATAGATCCTAGCTCTTCCATAAGCATTATCCCGAAGGGTCTGCTGCATCATCTCCGCATCCCAATGCATCGCCTGATGCCTACAAGCACCGCCATCAGCGGTTTCAATTCGGGCAGGAGCTACCCTATTGGGAAGATTCGTCTGAAGTGTCAAATTGGCAACCTCCAATCCGAAGTCACCTGCTACGTCATAGATGTAGACACTTCTTGCAACATCCTCTTGGGGCGCCCATGGATACACGATTACATGATCGTGCCTTCCACGCTACACCAGTGCTTCAAATATGTCGACAAATACGGCTTCGTGAAGACGGAATTTGCTGACATCGATCCCTTCAAAGGGGTCAAATCTTACTACTCAGACTCCTGCCTATACGAAAAGTCGAAGAGGCACCTTGATGAAGGAAATGAACAAGCTAGTACCGAGACGGCCACAGGATCAGAAGAGCCTCCACCTCCAAGCTCGCAAACCGGGAAGGTCCGCACCCCTTACTGCCACTCTGTGGAAGGACGCGATCAGCCTCTCGGCGCAGGAAGAGCAGATGATAATCCGACTGCCAAGGTCCGGCCAAGCGTCGAGACCCACAACGGGGCCACTGACAATTAGACTGCTGAGAGTCGGTCAACCCCAAATGGAGAAGCTCAATCCCTCCGATAGGCCACTGAAGATACGTCTTCCCAAGAAGGGTCGTCACCCCGATGCAAGGTCTGACACTTCTAGCAAACCAGCCACTCCTCGCTCCACGTCAAGTGCCAAACTGGGGGTTGCTAGTCTGCCAACAACTCCACGCTCTACTCCATCAACTGAACCACTGACAATCAAGCTTCCCAGGACGTCCTTTCAGTCTTCATTCATACAGGGGGTAGCCGAAGAGGAACCAGAGTTAGCCAAGCATGTGGCTGCCCGCACTGATATTCCCTCTGCTGCTGATGTAATCCCCCTAGAAATGATACCTTACTTCATCAATAAAGGGTTATCTTTGAACTACACCGAGCTCAATAAGCTATGTACAATATATGATATGGAACACGGTATAGGCACTCACCTACACACACAAGTGACAAATGTGTACACCGCGATCCAGCTTACTCCAGTAGAAGACGCTTACCGAATAATCGAGGGAGGGGATCATCCGATCATCTTCGGCCGGACGAACAATCCGCATCCCTCCACCATAGAGGAAGCCGACCTCGGGTCAGATGCCGAAAGACTGCCTCTGTATCTTTATAGCCCCCAATCCAAATACCTCATACAGAAATAGGGGTATGAACTAGAGACGACGCCAGGTTTGAACTACGGCACTGGGCGACGATTACCGTTGAAGCCGCCGGTCCCGGCGGGCAAACCACGGGACTACTATAGCAAAACTCGATGCGGGTTAGGGTATGAAACGCCTACTACGACCCCTGAGAGTTCAGATAAAGAATGTGACTGGCAGTCACATTCAACCGGGTCACCAACTTCTGACTCGGATACCAGCATCGGAGATGTGTTCAGACAAGTCATGACAGTCAACATGGCATTCGTCGACGCTTACCTAGAAGACGAAGACATCTCCGAAATCCTCGAGCTAGAACCGTGGGCCCAGCAATTGGACGCACAATGGGAAAAACGGTTCGAACAAAGAGAACCTCCTACTGAAGATGAGGTCATACAAGTGGATCTCGGCAGCGAATCTTCTCCAAAACCAATTTTCGTCAGTAAAAGCCTAACAGACGAAGAACGGGAGTCGCTGCTAGAACTTGTCAGAGAATACATTGATGTGTTCGCCTAGAGCTATGAAGACATGCCAGGGTTAAATCCCGATATTGTTCTTCACAAACTCAACATTCGGCCAGATGCGAAGCCAGTCAAGCAACAACAGCGACGCTTCCGCCCGAGAATCATGGACGCGATCGAAGTCGAAGTCAACAAACTGATATCCAGCGATTTCATTCGTGAGGAACAACATCCCGATTGGGTCGCCAATATAGTACCGTCCTCAAGAAGAATGGGAAGATTCGAATCTGCATCGACTTCCGTAATCTGAACGAGGCGTGCCCCAAAGATGAATTCCCCCTTCCTATCACAGACATCATGATCGACAATACCTGCGGCTTCGAATGTATGTCATTCATGGATGGCTTCTCGGGGTACAACCAAATCAAAATGTCTCCTGATGACGAAAAGCATACATCATTCCGAACACTAATTGGCACGTACTGCTACACAGTCATGCCTTTTGGTTTAAAGAATGCTGGCGCCACATATCAAAGAGCCATGAGCATCATCTTCAGAGACCACTTACGCAAGACAGTGGAGTGCTATGTTGACGATATAGCTGTTAAGAGTCGCTGCAAGGGAGACCATCTGCAGGATCTAAAGACGGTATTCGACCTAATGCGAGCGCACAATTTGAAAATGAACCCTACGAAGTCCTTTCTGGGCGTATCCAGCGGGAAGTTCTTGGGCTTCATCATCACGGCACGAGGTATCCATGTAGACCCTGAGAAGACGAAAACAATCATGGAGATGGGTCCTCCGAGAAATCTCTGCGAACTCAGAGGCCTCCAAGGGAGGCTAGCTTACATCAGGAGATTCATTTCTAACCTCTCCGGGCGATGCCGACCGTTCATGCACCTCATGAAGAAATGAGTCTCATTCGTATGGGACGAGGAATGTCAGCGTGCTTTCAACAGCATCAAAGAATATTTGTCAAATCCTCTAGTCTTGGTGGCCCCGGTTCCTGGAAAACCATTCCTGCTCTATGTACGACCAATGGAACACTCCCTCGGGGCTCTGCTGGCACAAAACAACGATACAGGCCATGAGCAAGCCATATATTACCTCAGCCGAATGATGATTGGGCCAGAGCATCGATACACCGCTGTGGAGAAGGAATGCCTCGCCCTGGTGTTCGCCATTCAGAAAATGCGACACTATGTCACCGGACAAACGATACATGTGATCTCACGAATCAACCCTCTCAGGGTCCTCATGACTAAACCAGGGGCACTCAGCTCTCGCCTTGCTATATGGGCAATATTGCTATCCCCTTATCATATGATCTTCGTCCCACAAAAGGCAGTCAAAGGTCAAGCCCTGGCAGACTTCTTAGCAGCCCACCCAGGCTCGGAGTCCTCCAGAATATATGAAGAGATCCCAGATGAGGTCGCTGACTCGCATGCAACCTCTCACGAGGCTATATGGTGAATGTTCTTCGACGGTGCTTCAAGGACCGGACCTAAAGGCAATATAGTCGTTGGAGTCGGGGTGGTGCTGATCTCCCCTTCCGGATTGGTGATTAACCGCGCTTATTCCCTCACAGAGCCATGCTCTAACAATATGGCCGAGTACAACGCTCTGGTCATTGGGCTCCAACTCGCAAGAGAGCTGGGGGTAGAATACCTTGAAGCATACGGCGATTCCCAACTAATCGTCAATCAGATACGGGGATCATATGAGGTCCGCCACGGAGACATGATCCCTTATCACCAAATAGCGGTTGACATCATCTCGTCATTCGAGGGGTTCTTCATCGAACATGTCCCCAGACTCCGAAATATCGAAGCTGATGCCTTAGCTTGTCTTGCCGCTTCTCTAGCAATTCCGAACTATGATCGCCAGTCAGTGGATGTGATAGGCCACGAACTGGTCTGTCCAAGAACAATGTGCAATTCGTGGTGAGTTATTCTGCCCAAACGATCGATGATGCCCCAGATTGGAGACAACCATTCATCGACTTCGTCGTCTACGACATCCTGCCCGAGAACCCAAAGGATGCCACTTCCATCAGACGGCATTCTCTCAGATTCTTCTACGATACAGAGACGAGAATGCTGTATCGTCGCTCCTACGACGGATTACTGCTTCGATGTCTGTCAAACGCAGAAGCCAAAGAAGCCGTACGAGAAGCTCATGATGGCGTCTGCGGGGCCCACCAGCCCGGTCCTAAATTGCAAGATCGCCTTCGACGAATGGGCTACTATTGGCCCACGATGGTGGCAGATGCGATAGATTATGCTAGAAAATGCAAAGCCTGCCAAGTCCACGCGGACTTCATTCACCAACCATCCGAGTTTCTACATCCGACAGTGGCATCCTGGCCATTCGAAGCATGGGGAATGGATATTATTGGTCCAATCACCCCACCTTCCTTCCGAGGACATCGCTTCATACTTGCGATCACTGATTACTTCTCTAAATGGGCGGAAGCTGTCCCACTCGCAGAAGTTAAGACTTCAAACGTGATCAGCTTCCTTAAGCATCACGTCATCTACCGCTTTAGACTGCCCCGAAGGATCATCCATGATAATGGTCCGCAGTTTGCAAGCCACGCGTTCTATCGGTTTTGCGACAAGCACCGTATCCAGAATGTCGCTTCAACACCGTACAACCCGACAGCGAATGGGTTGGCAGAGGCATTCAACAAAACAATCATCAAACTCCTCAAGAAGTTTGTCTCCTCCAACAAATGCGACTGGAACGAGAAGCTCGGTGAATGCTTATTGGCTTATTGCACCACAGTTCGAACAGCCACCGGGAATATACCATTCTCCCTGGTGTACGGGAGTGAAGCAGTCCTCCCATTGGAGAATCATATCCCCTCACTACGCGTCGCCTTCACACATCAATTGACGACGGATGAAAACCACCATCGCCGGCTACAGGAATTGGAGGCACTAGATGAAAAGTGCCTCTTGGCTCAGCAACGAATTGAGCTATACCAAGCACGCATCTCCGGAGCCTTCAACAAGAAGTTCAAAATCAAAATATTCCAGGTGGGCGATCTCGTTCTGGCAGTCCGGAGGCCGATGGTCATGACTCACAAGACCGCCGACAAATTCCAGCCAAAGTGGGAAGGCCCATTTATCATCGAGACAGTATTCTCCAACGGTGCTTACCGCCTCGCAAAACAAAACAGAAAATTGCTCATGTTGCCCGTCAACGGCAAGTTCCTGAAGAAATATTATATCTAAACGACATTCTCTCCAGATCATCGAGTCATGTACCCGCTGGAACCGCTGAACTCACCTCCACATTCCCTTCAGATAATCGAGTCATGTACCCGCTGGTGCCGCTGAACTCACACTTTCTCAATATTCTAAATTACCGAGTTATGTACCCGCTAGTGCCTCTAAACTCACATTTCGGTCACTCTTTCAGATAGTAAGTCACGTATGATTATACCTCTGAACTTCCATCCTAGAAGAGATCCTCCCTCATGATCCACTACCCGCACTCCCAGTGCACAAAAAGGGTAATCGATCTACAAATTTTCGAAACGGCCATGTCCTCATTACCTCTGAGTCGTTTTTCAATTCCACCAAAAACAAACCGCCCCCTCGTATAGAACTTCCACGTTCTCCTACCTCTGTGTCGTTCTATGTACCCCCTCTTCATTGAGCCCACTCCTGCCATGTCCTCATTACCTCTGAGTGGGAAGGCTCCGTCGAAGAAACCTTCATGCTTGCCATGTCCACATTACCTCTGAGCAAGTATGTCGGTTCCCTTTTAACCTATTATCTGTACCCACAACCGGAGTACGACAAGGATAATAGGTCCACAAATGTCCTCTGTTGACCACAAATGTCCTCTGTTGACCACAAATGTCCGCTGTTGACCACGAATATCTTCCGTGAAGTCTCCCCTGTCATGTCCTCATTACCTCTAAGCAGGAAGATTCCACGGTAAAACCCTCATGCTTGCCATGTCCTCATAACCTCTGAGCAAATATGTTGGTTTCCTTTCATCCCATTATCCGTATCCTGAACCAGGGTACGCCAAGGATAATAGGTCCACAAATATCCCTTGCTAAGCTTCTTAGCATAAATCCACCATCTCACCATGCCCCGGGAGCCCAGCTGCTCTACGGTATTCCTTTTCCCAATACCGAGAGCACCCATGACCACTTTGCCATGGTTGTTCCGGATATCCTGACCAAACTTGTTATCCGTACCTAAAACCAAGGTACGCCTACGGTAACAGGTCCACAAATAATCCTCCAGCAAATCCAGTTCTACGAATACTGCAAGTACAAGAAAGAGAAGATGAGTTGAAACATGCTCATTCATTCAAAATTCAAAGTGCTACATCATTTAGGATCACGTCCTTTACAAAATCAAAACAAAAAGACGAAGAAGAAAACAACAGCAAAAGAAAAACAGAAAGCTGATCACTGCTCCGGGGTACATAACGCCCTGAGACGGTCCGTCAGCAAGGCAACCGACCGCTCAAACCTCTGGGTAGCTCGACGCTCCGCCTCTTGGGTCAGCACCGCCTCGTCCTCCAGTTGAGCATGGGCTTGCCAGTTATCCTCGAATCTCTTAAAGGCCCGCTCCAGGTTGACAGAAGATCAGGAAACCCTCTCGGCCTCCCGAGCAATCGACTCCTGTTCCGCACGAGCAGCCTCCAGCTCTGACTCTAAGAAGGTCAACTCCCTCTGGAGTGCGAGAATCCGCTCCTTCGTATCAGCGATCCCACGAGAAGCAGACTCTTCCCGAGCCCGACAAGCCTGACTTCGACGACCCAGCCTGTCATACGAAGCGGAGAACTTGTCATTGTCCCCCTACACAACTGGCCCGACAGTATCTCGAGCGAGCTTGATCCTATCCCGAGCAGCAATAAGGAAGCCCCGCTCCCGTTCAATCGCAGCAGGCAAGCCCGCGTGCCGTATCGCCAGCAATTGGGTCACAAGCTGATCAGCCTCTGCCAACTTAGGCTCCAGGAGTGCAGCCAACCCCACCCCGCCATGAAGAGACTTCAAAGTTGCAACCTGACCCCGAGCACACCGCAGAGACAGAGTAAAAGGGGTCCCCCGTTCTACAGCAGCATCTACGCCCCTCTTTAAATGGCGATAGAAGCTGTCGACCACATCTTGCGTCACATCGTCCAGAGCCTCCGAGGAAGCCGGTGTCAACGGGAGTGTAGCCGGCAACGCTGAAGAAGACGCAACAGAATCTGCCGCTCCTGCCACAAAAGAAAGAAACTCCGCACGGAAGGACACATGAACAGCGGCCAACTCCTCTTCAGCGGCACACAGAACTTGAATGCTCGGCAGGGTCGAGAGGTCAATCTCCGGAGCCGTATGATAAGCAGAGGATGAGGTGGAGACCATCGCCAGCTCCATTCCCATCTGCCCGGGTCTGGCGGGAGGCCCCTCGACATGAGACGGCGAAGGAGAGAAAATGCTCCTTTCTCCCAGATCACGGCAGGCCGAGCCTTCTCCAAGAACATCCGCGGTGGGAAGTAAAGGGTCAGGACCTGTAGGGCCAAGGCAACCATGAATTGATTTGACCCAGAGGATATGTTGATAGAGCAAATAAGCCCCCTCACTAGTCAATATTTGGCTTATCTTACCAGTGGAGGAGTGTGGAGGCTGAGGTTCGACTACAGCCACCGCAGCCTCTTCACCAACAATCTCCGAGTCAGGTATAACAGATTCCTCCGCCCCTGCACCCTCGGGAGGGGATGCGACGAGATCGGTGTCCCCTTGCAGAAATTCAGCAACCTCGAAGACGGGCCCAAGGAAACCTTCGTCACCCCGGGCCGAGGCCTCAGCAACCTGGGATCTCCCAGCCGCCGCTGAGAGAGCCCCCGCATAAAGGACCACGGCACACATGTCGCTAATCAAAGCAGCAAGGGCCGGATCAACTCCAGGGGCAGTAGACGGTTCAGGAGAGCCTGGTTCGTCAGACGCCTACAAAAAAAAAATTGGTCAGGTCATATCTCCGACAGAAAAGAAAGCCACAACAAGGAGATAGCTCCAAAATAGGCTTACCTCCGGGACATCGTCATCACCTTCACCCCTCTCGGTAATAAATAATCCACGAGACCTAATGGCAGCTCTCTTCACGGAAAAGGTTGCTCTGCTGTCAGAAGACTCACGTCTGACTCGTTTACGTGAGGGACCAAACACAGCTGGAGGCTGTTCTTCCCTCACTACTTCCTCTTGTGTAGTAAGTAACGGATCCTCCGCCAGTTCATCGGGTGTAGGAAGCGGTTGATCCGTTACTTCTTCACCCCCACCAGAAAGGGAGTCTTCGCTATCATGATCATCATCCTCCTCAGCCGACTCGAAAGGTTCTGATTCAGGGAGGGGAGTCTGGAGCACTAGTTGCTTTCTATCCTTAGCCCCCTTGGGCTTCTCCTCTAAACCGGTACCCACGATGAAACTGGTACTCGGATCAAAATTAACAGGATCTTGTTCGCCATAACATGATACAACGCAGCCACGTACAAAATTTCCCTCGGCGCCTTAGCATTGGGGACCGAGAAGCTGGCCCGAGTATGATAAGCGTCATAATAATTCCACGTCCTGACACCATCAAGGACGCTACCTTCAAAGCCCAAACAAGGGTTGGGACAATCAAGGAATAACTGGCTATAGCCAAATTGGCGAGAAAACCTACTAGGTAGGTAGGGTTCCAAGTACATATTATCGCGGTTGCGATAAACCAGATGCGCGGGGCGGATGTTGCGCAACCAGGTGAGCATATTCGGAGACAGAAAGTGAGAAGGTCCGGTACCATCAAGGTATAAATTCCTCACTTCCTTATCAGAAAAATAAGGAACAGACACAAAAAAGTCACACCCATCCACCCTCGCCAGCGCCCTCCGACAAGCTGGCATAGTATTGTATTCCCAAGACCGGCGATGGCATTTGAAAAGGAAAGCGTCTTCATCTGTAGCATCTTCCGCTATTCCAGGTCCCATCAAAGATTTGTAGTGCATCAACAACTACCCCATCAAATAGTGGAACGGTAGCTCTATACGCTCAAAATCCAGCATCTTCTGGCGGGCAATGACCTTGGACGAGAATGTTCGGAGACCATGGTGTATGCTACACACCACAGCCGGAAGAAGAGCCAATCTAACTCCAAATACCAGCTTAACGGTAGGAAGAATGAAGTGACGACTGATCCTCTCAATAGAACCTGCCCCTCCCGAGACTACGCAGTTCCGTAGCCACATCATTAAAAATCCAGCCAGGAGCGCCTTCTCTGACATCTGCGTGGTGCCATAGTAAAAATAGCTAAGAGAGTCAGTTTGACTCCCGAATATGTCACTCTTGGACCGCGACTTCTTGACGCTCGACACCAGATCCTTTATCTCTCCCTGGGTTCGAGGGGTTCTAGGAGTAACTTCACCAGAAGGGTCGACTTTAAAAAGATAATTGACCCAGGATGTGGTGTGGGGAGCGGTCCCTTCTGAGCTATCCACCTTTTTTATAGCCATCTGGTGACAAGCACTATGATGGCACAATAACTCCTGATACACCGCAACAAAACCTGGGAGTCGTCGGTTCAAGTCCTCGAACTCCTCATTCGATGGGGTATACACCTCGAAAGGCTCGTTTCCCCACGGAAGTTTGGAGACAGTATACATCTCATGGAGAGCAAGCCTCAACTCCCCTCCGGGTGCAAAGAACGTCCCCGTTCGCTGGTTATACATCTCCAATAGCGCCATGAACAATGGTTTATTGATAGAAAGCCCGTGACAAGTGCCCCGAATGGCCTGATAAAGTCCTACCTCCCGCAGGAATGTTCCGTAGGTTTGCAGAACCCAAGTGGTCAACTGGGCCCACGTAGAAGTGGGGTTTATCCAGTTCAGCAATGCCAGTCTGCCAACGGGATAAGATTTCTTGCGAGCGAGCCGATTCAGGAATGTATCAGCTTGAGTGAGTATGAAGTTGGGACCGTATACATTCATGAAAGAGCCTGGGGCTAGACCCATCATGTACCGGAGGACGGAATCCTTACCTGCGTACGCTGATCGTATGTTCGGGTTATAATGGATGTTGCCCATCAACATCCCTGATTGGGTAGGGGTTAAGTTACACACCATCTTCCTGTCCAACAGCACCATATTGAACCACGACAGAGGATAATGACGTTCCATAAGAGGAATATGGATCGCTATCCCATCCAAAGAAAAATCCCAGTTCTCATAAATCTCTAATACTCGGGGATTCTTTATGATTAAAGCGTCTCCAAAGAGGAATGAAGGCTTCAGGTATAATCCATCCAACTTCCCAGTATTCATCATGGCACGGAGATAATGGAGGGTCTGATTTTCGATGGCGTTCAACCTCTCCGAAGGCTCATTAGCAGGAAATTGATTCAGCACATGCTTAATTAAGTCATCAAGACGCACGCCCAAGGCGAACTGATTTGAGCCTACTATAAGTTCCTTCGTAGGATTTACTGGCAGATTCACTGAAGAAAGACAAAAGAAACAAGATCAAAAAGATAGCCAAAACACAAACTACGTAATGCTTATACGGCTTAGCTCAGCATAACCTTATGCGGCTCAGTTTGAAAGAGTTCATGCGAATTCAGTTCGAATGAGCTTATACGGTTCGGTTCGAAATAGGCTTATGCGGTTCAGGGCGGATGAGCTTATGCGGTTCGGTTCGAAATGAGCACATGCGGATCAGTTCGGATGAGCTCATACGGTCCAGTTCGAATAAGCTTATGTGGTTCGGCTCAAAATAGGCTTATGCGGTTCAGTGCGGATGAGCTTATGCGGTCTAGTTCAAATGATCTTATGCGGACCAGTTCGAAATAGGCTTATGCGGCTCAGTTTGAAAGAGCTCATGCGGTCCAAGTGTCACGCCCCAGAACCAGAATACTGGAGAGCGGGGGCAGACATAGCCAGCTACGTATATTGAAATGGAAACCACCTCGATATACGGTCACGGCTGTCTAGATATGTGAGGGTTTTCTACAAGCCAACAGTCTCTTATGGTCATGAATAAGCCTAATGTCTCAATCACCACAAGTAAGTAAAGTCGCAAGATGTATGATCATTAAATATACAATAATAAGGCGTCCCAAATATTACATATTCAGCTGATCATGAAGCTAGTCGTTACAAAATGTTAGGACTAGCAAGAGTTTAGTCATACATGATCAACCCTAGGATTTGTCAATCATGTTTACAGCCCGTAGGCAGACAATAAGTAAAGTGCATCGAACTAACAGGTGCTCGTCGGCTAAACGCCTCAAAAGAATAATTTTTACAATAGAGTGAGCGAAACAAAATAGAAAACCCGCTCTTGGCCCGGATTCCGTTTAGTGTTCATCATTGGGCTGGAAGCTTGGTAGATCCTCGGGAGCTGCTCCGAAATCTGGCCACACAAAACCAGCTGGGTCAACCCCAGAACGAGCAAGTGCCACAAGGGGGCCACGAAATAAGAACAAAAGCCAGCATTCAGCACAGAAAATCTAATATTAAAGCTAAAATTTCGAAAACATGTCAGGATGATATACGACGAGATAACCATGGAACTATTCCGATAGCCAGGTTACAACCCGTAAACCAAACAAGGACCGGGGTTGTAACCCTTCATCTGAACAGAGCTTGGTTTCCCACCATTTATCGGAATGATAATAATGTAAGTAATCAAGACAGGAAGCAATCTTGCATGGGATCAAGACATAACTAGACTGGTTATACTTCATTCAATCAATCACGGCCAAGCAGATACTACGGCTTACTCCTTTAACT
Source organism: Iris pallida (assembly GCA_029216955.1). Lineage (NCBI taxonomy): Eukaryota > Viridiplantae > Streptophyta > Magnoliopsida > Asparagales > Iridaceae > Iris > Iris pallida. Next base: position 5,753,741 of record JANAVB010000997.1, on the reverse strand, counting down.
AACTAGGGTTATCACAGACCTAATTACTAACAAGATGCAGTAAGATTGTTCCACAGCCACAAGCCCTGCAGACCATCCAGGCTACCCAGGACGAAAGATTAGGGTTGAATTCAGGTGGGTACATCGTCCAGGAGACAAATGAACCCTTAGGTGACTTAGAGGGTGCAACACGCGACGGTGTGCTGGAAATGTGCCCTACTCGACGGCAGGCTACAGATCCCGAGAGCGCCCAGGTAACGGGATTGCCTGTAGCTATGTCATCTCTTCATGACTACTGAGTTATTCTAGTTATTAACCTTAATCCATTTCAGTAGGCACTCCTGACCGTGGTACTCAGGAGTTCCATCCTAGACATGATACAAGACTGGACAAGTGGATTTAACAAGCAAGCAAGAAGACTACCCACGGTGTCAAGACAGGTCAAGCTAAGTTATCAGGTCATGTCAAGTCAGGAGTGCACCGTCACGGGCCACTATCAAGTTATCAAGATAAATCATGTCAGGGTACTTGTCATACCATGCCATGTGCAATAGTCATTCCAAACATATTAAGTAAAATCAAGTTCATGACAAAAGGTGTAAGAATATAAAATGGGCATAAAATATCTAATAAAATATCAATAAACAGGACCATAGAAAAGCCAAGCTTAAAGAAATAAAACCAAAACTCCAAGAACCAATGGGTTAAGCAAGGGTCAGGAGAGCAGCGTATGAAAAGTCACGCACGCTGAAAGAGCTGCGTAGGTGAAAAGTCACGCACGCTACAGAGAGCAGCGTGGGTAAAAGTTACGCACGCTACAGGGAGCAGCATGGGTAAAAGTCACACACGCTACAGGGAGCAGCGTGGGTAAAAGTCACGCACGCTACAGGGAGCAGCGTGGGTAAAAGTCACGTACGCTACAGGGAGCAGCGTGGGTAAAAGTCACGCACGCTACAGGGAGCAGCGTGGATAAAAGTCACGCACGCTCAAGTGAGCAGCTGCGTGAAAAGTCACGCACGCTCAAGTGAGCAGCTGCGTGAAAAGTCACGCACGCTCAAGTGAGCAGCTGCGTGAAAAGTCACGCACGCTGAAAGTGAGCAGCTGCGTGAAAAGTCACGCACGCTCAAGTGAGCAGCTGCGTGAAAAGTCACGCACGCTCAAGTGAGACACGCTTCCAACAGGAAGCGTACTCAAGGCTGCGTGGCGTAAGCTAAGAAGCTCTGCCACTGCTCACTGTCTTCTCCAGACAGCAAGAACACCATGGCTGAACCCAAAGCATCAAAAGCTCACAACTTGGCCATCCGAACTCCAAATCCGGATTTCCAAAGCTTCAACTTGGGTGGAATTGAATGCTCTTCCACATGGAAACATCAAAACTCATAGAAAACCAACTAAAATAGATCAAAACATACAAAAATCCAAAAATAGGAAGACTTAGATCTAGAACAATGGAGACTCCAAATCATAAAATGCTAAGAACTAATGTTGATCACCATGTCCTAATCTAGCAAATGAACCAAGAAAATAGGGCTCTCATGAAGTGGCAAGGTGCACTTGCCTAGGGTTGGGAGTGTAGTGTAGAGGACGGAGAAGAAGAAGAAGAAAATTTATGAAAGAAGTTATGAAGAGAGAGAGTGATAGGTGGTGTTACAGAAAATACGGGAAATGAGGGTGACAACTCTACCCACCGTAAAAGAATTCCGTCCTCGGAATTTAATCAAGGAGCTAGAGATTGCCACGACAAGCTACACTAAGCACAGGCAAGCTATACTAAGCAGTCCAATCATACAATCATACAATACAAACAAGGAAGGGAAATATAAGGCATAAGAAAGATATTATACCTCACGATCAAACAGGTAGGAATATCGCGATCGGATGTCGTCCTCACGCTCCTACATTGACTCACCTAGAGAGTGATGACCCCAAGCAACACGGACTAATTTAATAGTCTTGTTCTTGAGTATCTTTTCCCTCCGGTCCAAAATAGACACGGGCCTCTCCTCATACGAAAGGTTGGTACCAACAACCAATTCCGAATGGTCTAGCATGTGGCTCGGGTCCGAAATATACCGTCGTAATTGGGACACATAGAATACATCATGTACCTCTCTTAGCGACGGCAGAAGAGCGAGACGATAGGATACATCTCCTACTCGCTCTAGAATATCGAACGGCCCTATATACCTAGGACTAAGCTTTTCCCGTACGCCGAAGCGAATGACGCCGTGGTTAGGCGATATCCTAAGAAATACATGGTCGCCGACAGCAAATTCTAAGGGACGCCGATGAGCATCAGCCAATGGCGCTGGCGGTACTGGGCAACTCGGAGGTGGTCTCTGACCTTCCTGACCACTTCACCCGTCTGGGAAATCAACTCGGGTCCGAGCATCTTCCTCTCTCTGACATCGTCCCATGCTAGCGGGGATCTGCACTTCCTGCCATAGAGAGCCTCAAAGGGTGCCATCTGGATACTGGCCTGATAACTGTTGTTGTACGAGAATTCCACCAGGTGTAGATGATTCTCCCATGAACCACCGAAGTCAAGGGTGCAAGATCTCAACATATCTTCAAGAGTCTGGATTGTGCGCTCTGATTGACCATCCGTCTGCGGGTGATAAGCTGAGCTGAATTGAAGGCGAGTCCCCAAGCTTTTATGCAAGCTGCGCCAAAAGTGTGATGTGAATCTTGAATCCCTGTCTGAGGTGAAGCTGACTGGCATACCGTGAAGCCTGACAATCTGCCTGAGGTACATCTCTGCTAGCTGTGCCGTCGACTGTCCAACTCTGAATGGAAGAAAGTGTGCCACCTTGGTAAACCTGTCCACAATTACCCAAATAGTATCTCTGCCGACCGGAGATCTGGGCAATCCGGTCACGAAATCCATGGTTATATGTTCCTATTTCCATTCTGGGATCGGTAAGGGTTGAAGAAGTCCAGCGGGCCTCTGATGTTCAGCTTTAACCTGTTGGCAAACCAAACACCGAGAGACAAACCGGGCTATCTCCCTCTTCATGCCATTCCACCAAAAATGCTGACGAATATCACGGTATATCTTCGTACCACCCGGATGAATAGAATACTGTGAACTGTGGGCTTCTGCCATGACTTTCTGTCTGATATCTCCACTGGGTACACAAAGATGCTTACCATGTCGAAGTGTACCGTCTTCATGGATACATAACTCTGGCCTTCTTCCTGCTTCACACTCTGCTCTGAGTCGCTGGATCTTGGAATCTGCTGACTGCGCCATCCGGATCCTCTCAACTATGCTGGACTGAACCTGTAGAGTGGCCATCAATGCCACACTGGTAGGAGGAACCACTTCAATTCCCATCTTCTGAAGATCTGCCAATAATTCTGGTTGCACCGTCAGGAAATAAACTCCGGCTCTCCTGCTCAATGCATCTGCTACAACGTTGGCCTTTCCGGGATGATACTGCAAATCTACATCATAATCTACCAATAGCTCGAGCCATCTTCTCTGTCGCATATTAAGGTCCTTCTGGGTGAAAACATACTTCAGGCTCTTATGATCAGTAAAGATCTCCACTCTATCTCCGTACAAGTAGTGTCTCCACAACTTCAAGGCAAACACTACCGCCGCCAATTCCAAGTCGTGGGTCGGGTAATTCTTCTCATGATCATGAAGTTGTCGTGACGCATAAGATATTACCTTCCCATGCTGCATTAAGACACACCCCAATCCTCTGCCTGAAGCGTCGTAATAAACTGTGAATCCTCCGATCCCATCTGGAAGGGTGAGAATGGGAGCCGTTATCAAACCTCGCTTCAACTTCTCGAATGATTCCTGACACTCTGCTGTCCAAATAAACGGCACATCCTTGCGGGTCAACTGGGTCATCGGCACCGAAATCCTTGCAAAATCTGAAACGAACCGCCGGTAGTAGCCGGCCAATCCAAGGAAGCTGCGAACCTCTGCCACTGAGCTGGGTACCGGCCATGACTCGATAGCCACAATCTTCTGGAGATCCACTTCCACTCCTCCTCGGGTAATGATGTGACCCAAGTACAAAATGCGATCGAGCCAGAACTCGCATTTACTGAACTTGGCGAACAACTGATGCTATCTAAGCGTCTGAAGGACGACTCTGAGATGCTGCTCATGATCTGCTTCACTCTTGCTGTAGACCAGGATATCATCTAGGAACACGATCACAAATTGGTCCAAGTAAGGCATGAAAATGCGATTCATGAGGTCCATAAATATAGCCGGCGCATTGGTCGCTCCAAAGGGCATAACAAGGAACTCCCAATGTCCATACCCCGATCTGAATGCTGTCTTCGAGATGTCCTGCTCTCTGACTCTGATATGGTGGTATCTCGACCGCAAGTCGATCTTCGAGAACACTGAAGCCCCTCTGAGCTGATCAAACAAGTCATCTATCCTCGGAAGAGGGTATCTGTTCTTGATTGTCACCGAATTCAAGGTACGATAATCAACAAATAGCCTAGACGTACCATCTTTCTTTTTCACAAGAAGCATCGGGGCTCCCCAAGGCAATCCACTTGTACGAATAAATCCCTTGGTCCTCAGTTCTTCAATCATCTTGTATAAAATCTCTAATTCTGAAGGCGCCATCCTGTAGACTCGCTCTGACACTGGTGCTGTCCCGGGAATCAAGTCTATAGTGAACTCAATCTCCCGCTCTGGTGGCATCCCTGGAAGCTCCTCTGGAAAGACTTCTGGAAACTCTTCAACTATCCGGGGTAACTGCACTGCTGCTACTGCCATCCGCAATGCTGACAAAGATGGCTCTACCGCGCCTCTAGAAAACGAAAACTCTGGTTCGCCGGGGATACTAAAGACAACTCTGCCAATATGGCAGTCTATCCTAGCATACTGGTTCCTCAACCAATCCATGCCTAGGACTACATCATAGTCTGCCATAGGAAACTCTATGAATCTAGCGGGGAACTCTCTACCGCTAACTACGATCCGACACGAGGAAAACACTCGATCTACTCCCACAAGACCATTACCAGTAAGTATATTGAGCCTTACTGATAATGACTCAGGCTCCAATCCTATCCGTGTAGCGAATCGTGCAGACATGAATGAATGCGATGCACCAGAATCAAATAATACCGAAGCTGGAAAGGAGTTGACGAGAATAGTACCTGACACTACCTCACCTGGTGCAACTTCTTCTTCCATAGCCATCATCATGGCCTGACCTTTTCCTCTGGCTGCTGGTCCCCTCTGCTGGAAACCTCTCTGCCTATTCTGGGTCTGAGCTTGGGCTTGTGCATACTGCTGGGGGTGTTGTTGCTGGAATGCCTGAGACTGAGGCGACAAGGGCCTCGATGACTGATACTGCTGCTGCTGAACTGGTGCTGGGGCCGGTCCTCTCACTGAAGAGCTAGAAGGGTTGGATGCTAATGAACCACCCCTATTTGGGCAAGCCCCTATCCTATGATCTGGTGCTCCACACGTCAGGCACAATCCCTGCGCCCTGCGACAGTCTGCCACCACATGTCCTGGCTTCCCACAATGAGAATATCCCATCGCGGAAGTCTGCTTCTGCTTCTGCTGCTGCGGGTACGTCGGGGTCGAATGCTGAACCGACGTTACTGAGGCCGCCCGCCTTGGAGTTCCAATGGTCAATCCCCTAGCTGCCGGGACTGGAGCTGATGATTGGTGCATCTGACTGTGGGACCGCTTCCTACCTCCGGTCCTATCCACGATCCTCTGGGAGGTGTACTCATGCCTCCTAGCTGCTCTCAAGACTGCATCGAACGTCTGGTGCTCGAACTGCTCAACCGCCAACAAGATCTCCAAATGCAGTCCCTGCAGGAACCGCTGGGCCCTATCAAACTCGATCGCCACCAAGGTAGGGGCAAACCTACTGAGTCTAGAAAACTCCGATGCATAACTGTCGACTGATCTGCCTCCTTGCTTCAAGTTGGTAAATCTGGTCTGTAGGTCGTACCGAGCCACAGCATCATAGTACTTCGTCTGGAATCTCTCCCTAAATACTGCCCAAACAATGGGTGCCACTAATCCCATGGCCTGCGCCGCCCTCCAACTGCGAGCCAAGTCCAACAACTGCAGGCGTACCACCGCCACCTTTTCATTCTCAGGTGTCCTGGCTGCTTCCAGAATTACCTCGGTATCCTGAAGCCATGCATCCGCGGCAATCGCATCCTCGCTGCCGTCGAAGAAAGGAGGGTTCAAGCGCTTGAAACTGTTGGCCGCCTGGTTCCCTGGATGTCCGCCTCGGGTCAAAGCATCTTGAACTGTCTGGTGCAGGGCGTCGCTTCGACGATCCTGGGAAGCTATCAAAGTTCTGATGAGGTCTACTAAGGTACCATCATCTGGCTCTGCGGGCTGGACGGGTCGAACTGGTGACTCTCCTTCAGTAGGTATCACTCTGGATGCGACTCCGGAATGCTGGGCTTGATCTCCAGGTTGCTGCTGGCCCACGGAAGGTGCTCCACCTCGTCGATCGGGATGACCAGGTACAGTGCCGCTGAAGAAGACAACACAGGGAACAATAAGGAAAGGACCAGGACAGATCAACGATATAAGCACAGGATCAGGGCAAGAATCCAGGGATTCAGAGGATACGAATAGAGATCAAGGACGAGTACTGATTGAGACATCTATTTGGTAAACCCTCACATTTCTTGATTTACAAGACCTGCATGGGCCACCACTCCAAGTCCAGATGAGCTTATGCGGCCCTGACGATGAAGTAGTTATGCGGCTGCAAACAACAACTTTCATGCGGCTCAGGCCTGGGTCATATCCCATGCGGCCCGAACATGAGTCGGACACGTAGCGTACTTAGAAATATAGGCTCGCGCATATGATATGCGGCGTAGCCATGACAGTTCATGTTGATGGTCCTACCAGCAATAGGCGGGTGAACGACGGGATGAAAAACAGGTACGTCAGCCGTCGGAGGAGCCGCCACGTTCGTCGCCGCAGTCGATAAAGATGTGGCCTTCTTGCCCTTCGCTGCCGTAGAAGATGATGCGGCCTTCTTGTCCGTAGCAGCGGTAGTCTTCTTGGGAGCCATTGCCGATCGTTGATGGGAGAAGACGAAGAGGAGGTCAGCAACAAGGAGCTCGAGCAAAGAGAGAAGGTAAAGAAACCCTCAAAGAATAAAATTACTCCTATTTATAGGCGAAGGAGGCTCGAAAATCAACAAACGCCTCGGTTCGCACGCCGCCTAAAAGAATAAAAGGCAAAACGCTTCGGTCAAAGCGAAACTGACTCTTGGGATCCTCCCCCAAAAGGCGGCGTTAATTCAAAAAACGAATCAAGGGCATTTAATGCAGAAGATTTGCACACGTGGCAAAAAAGTCTATGCGGCCTAACAGCTCATACGGCCAGATAAAACCATGCGGTCAACAAAGGCCATGCTTCTTATTCAAAGTATTTCAATTTTTCAAATTGAAAACTTTGAAGGGGGTCCTGTAGAAGCATGGAAAATATCAGAATAATGCTCTATGCGGATCGGAATAAGAGAACCCCATGCGGCTCATACAGGAGCAGTCCCATGCGGTTCAGAGAGACTCTCAGTCTCATGCGGCTCGGAACAAGAAAACCCCATGCGGCTCATACAGGAGCAGTCCCATACGGTTCAGAGAGACTCTCAGTCTCATACGGCTCGGGGCAGGAGAGTCCATGCGGCTTATATAGGGACGGTCCTATACGATTCAAAGAGTCCTCCAGCCGCATGCGGCTCAGAAGTACATGCGGCTCGATCAACGCCACATATCTCCATGGGATCCTCTCACACAACTGGCCATCGAGTAATGGCCTTATTCAATGCTCTGCCATGATTTGACAGCTGACGGCTCTGACATGAAGTGTCATGATGGTCCTATCATAATGACAGACTCTTCGGGAACAGAAGAAAATCTCTCATACGATCCAAGATTGCCACGTGGCTACTCCCATGCGGCTCAATTGAAGAACAGTTTCATACGGCTGGCAAGAATCATCTTCCTGCGGCTCACCACGAAGCCATCCCATGCGGCTCGTAAGTGCTATACCTATGCGGCTCACTGAGATGCTGTCTCATGCGGTTCATGGATATCATGCGGCTCTGGCAGAGTCCACCATTAAGACACGTGGCAGAGATTCAATGGACCCCACGACTTGACAGCTGGTAGCAGGGATGCTTATGGGATGAAGATCAATCAAAGATTTACCAGATCCCAATGACCATATTTAACATTATCCTCATAATTAATAAGATCAGGTCATATCATTCATGATCAAGCCAATGGGACACGTGGTGAGAGGTCCAAGCTTGACACAACCAATCATGAAGATTTAAAGCAATCAGCATTAATCATCCACAGGATTCGAAACTATCCCTATTTATGGCTCAGATCCTTCACGCTTAAAGCTAATGGTCCAGATTGATTAAGCATCAGGCTGCCGCCACTTTGAGAATGGGTAATCATCCAAACCCTAATGATGCCCCCACTATTATAAATAGTAAGGTGCCATTCCCTTGTAAAAGATATACGGTCAGAGAGAGATACGCTCATACAGAGAGACCCCCCCCCCCAAATAATCAGAGAAAAAATACACAGAGAGAGAGAGAAGCCAGAAGAGTAATAGAGGGAGAGCAAGAAGAGCATTTCTTCATCAATGCCAACCATCTCTTCACAGGAGCTAAGGCTGCATACCGATCGTCCAAGGAGTAAGACAGGGCTGCCGTCGCCTTCCCGAGCCTCTATCGTCACCCCCCAGAATCTAAAATAAACAATTGTACTTAGACTGCTGTACCCAGGTTTTCGTCCCTAGGCTTTCTTTGTACAAGCAAGTTTATAACGTGATGTAAAAGTCCGGTCCTCCGATAATTGTTCTGTTCTTTTATATTTCATGGCAAACAGACATGAAGATAAATAGATACTAGTCGAGCTAACTAGCCTAGTCTACTGGGGTAACATCCTCTACAAGTGCTGGGTCCTCCTGAGAGTCCAGCTCATATGTGTCATCTAGGCCTGCTCCGTAATAACTGGGACACAGCTCCTCAAGGTCATCTGTAATATTTCAACAGGTCCAGTCAGGACAGGAGCGAGCACAGTGTATCTCACGTAGTTCATATCATGACAGAAATATAATACAGGTAATAGAGTAAGATACATGAAACGCTGAGAATATACATGAAGGAAAAGAGAAGACGACAAAGAAATATCTACTATAAGTGAAGAGCTACAGTAAACTAGTAATTTAGAGTACAAGCTAGACATGTGAACGGCTTGATAATAAACATGAGAGGTTGTACATGGCTACACTACTTTGGAAATTGTCCAGATAACTATTTATACTCCCCATCCCCAATCAATACACAAGGATCCGTTCAAGTTATGTTATTGTACATGATTTTACATGGGGGCCCATAAATGGGTGCACATGAATATAAACATGGGGGCTCCGTGAACATGAGAGTACATGAATCACGAGAGTGCACATGAATGGTGAAAGCACAGGAATACATGATGAAAGTGAAACGCACATGACATGATGTATTTGATGCTCCCAAAGGGGATAACATTGTATAAAAAGATCTATATAGTACTAATCCGTGTTTCCATCGTGTCAGCATCAAGTAAAGTAATCTAGAGCAAGAATATAGTCCTAGCAAGTATGAAACGGTCAGAGAATGTACTCACCTGATATCCTGAGTGTCTAAATGAAATACTGCCTGAAGAGTGGTGTCTGGCTCCTATCCAGAACAGTACAAGTCACAACATATCCAAACTGGTAAAATAAACTACTATGATGCATTCTACATGATGTTTGGGTCAATCTAGGCTAAAGTCAATCTTTGGTCAACTCTAGTCAAACTACTCTAGTCAAACTAGGTCGACTAGGTCAAACCCAGCCCAGACAAGTCTTACTAGGCCTAACCAAGACTATCCTAGCAAGCATACATCAATACAAGTGACACAAGTCTACATCACCCTAACTCATGTGTATACACTCCATATACACAAAACTTGCACATTAGGATACCCATAGGCTATACTACATAGGCCATGAGCCATATTCACATATATTGGCAACACACACATATCTATATACACACTAGTTATATAGACAATATGCATAATCTATATTACATCACATTTATCACACAAGTTAAATATTATATATATATATACATATACACATAGAGAGGTAGGGGACAATGCATATGTATGGGTGTGTATCTACATTGTTCTCAGATTTTATAGGTTTTATGAATGCATGAGTGTGTGTGATATAGGAAAAGATAGTGTCATATCTCAGTTTAGTAGTGTGTGTGTGAGTAAACACTTTCAGATTTTACAACAGTATCATGTGTGTTGATCAACATAGGTTCCAGGTTTTCAGTTTAGGTGTACAATGTGTGTGTGTGTTCAAAATAGTGTGTGTATAGATGTAGTGTACATAGGTATCAGTGTGTACAGAGTGTATTGTGTGGACTTGTTCTCAAATTTTTGTGACAGTGTGCAAGTGTATACAGTTTTCAGGTTCCAGATTTCAACAGTGAAGTGTGGTGAATGATATGGTAACAATACACAAGTTATCAGCCCTATAACTAATATACAAAATCAGTCATATACACCCCTAGGTTTCTAGAGTGCAAATCAGTATAAATCTCAGATTTTCAACAGTGAATGGGTATGTGAACATATAAATCATTGTGAGGAAACAGTGTAACCCCAAACAGTCTGAATTCCCAGATTTTAGTCCCAAACAAAATCGAAAATCCAATTTCAACATAACCATGAATCCTTATGCAAAACAAATCTCAGCTGAACATGGGAAACAATATGTGTACACCAATTCCATGTTGCAAATTCTCAGAGTTTACAAACAGTGCATATTAACAGGGTATCAGTTAAATGAAATTCCAAGACCCAATGCAATTTCGAAAACTAAATCCTATGGCATCAACAACCGTAACATGTAGGCTACTTCCCAGGAATGTATAGGTGATCCAAACAGCATAATTTAGTTATGCAAAACATGCTAACACATTCGAAATTCTCAGGAATTCAGGGAATCAGTCATGTATCAGAATTTTAGGGAAATTCACGATTCGAATTTAAATTAACAACTAATATACAATTTAGAAGGTTGGTAATCCTAATACTATATGTGCACGTGTCGTGGGGTGTCCCAGTATCCAAGAATAGGATACAAATCGTGTCTAATCACCCCACATACACAGACACTAAAACTGTGCACTGACAGCATTATACACGCGTGTCGAGTGAGGTAGGGACGTGTGTCCTACCAAATGTGTTGTGGTCGTGCACACGTATAGAAGGGGTCGAGGGCTAGGGTTTGGTCACCCTAAGTCGTGTCCAAAACGTGTCTATGTGAGACACGAAACCAGTGTCATAGCCTATGGGTTGGCTGTGCACTTGACAGCACGAACCCGTACGGCTCAAATATCTCTCTAACCACTCAATAATATCCAACAAAATTTTATAGGCTTAGTGTCAGACATATCGTGTATGTACACACCAATTTTGGTGTCACCATGTGTCGTGTCTGTGGAGAAAACAGACACGGGTAGCAGGACACTCGCCGAGCTCCCGTGCTGCGTGTCCAGTACAAAATAGGACACAGAAAAGACACAAAACTCGACACAGTATTCACAAACATTAAAGTACATATCTAGTCTAGAGATTCATGCAATTAGTTTTACAAAAATCGAAAATCAAATCCTAAGTGGCATTATATAAAACACTTACACATACACTATGATACGTGTCCGATACGGACACCAAACGAACACGATTTCTAACCAAACTTTAGGGATAGCTAGGGGACACCTAGATCTAGGCTAGGATGTAAAGAAATCAGAATATTAGCACAATTTGAAGAGTTTTACCTATATGTGCCAATAGCAAGAAAAAGCTTCAGATGGGGGGTATTCTCCTTCCTAGCCAAATGCTACAAATTGATCCAAAGCTGGGATTATTCTCCATAAACAGAAAATAGGAGAGTATTAGGCTCTAATACAAGAAACTAGAGCTGAAAAGGAATTAAAATGAAGAAACTATGGATTGGAAAAGAATGGACATACCTTTTTTTTTCCTATGTGTTCATTCAATACAAAAGAGGCAAGAAATAATGAAGAGAATATTTATGGGGAGGGGAACCAATATTGGCCGGCCATAGCGTGTAGGAATTAGGGTTAGGTCTAATGGGCTATGGGCCTAGTTGTACTAGTCATGGATTTAATTCCTAAGTCTCAAGCCTATGCACCAAATCAAAAATCCTCCTATTTAAATCTTGATATCTCAATGATTAACTTAGATTGACTAAAATTAGACTAGGGTTTCACCATGCTAACCAATTCACCATAGCTAGGGTCAACTCCTAGGTTAGTCTACAAAGTCTCAAATAACCAAAGTCAAAAATAGCAATCACGAATTCAATGAATTAAAATAAATTCAAAAATTCACAAATGACTAAAATACCATCAATCTAAAATATGGTAGTGACAAATCTACCCTCCTTAAAAAAATTGTCCTCAAAATTAAAAGGCAAAACTAACTAATGAGAAGGATAGACGATCATACATCAAGGTCCAAAAAGATAAGGGTATCGCTCGCGCATCTCATCCTCCCGCTCCCAGGTAGACTCTCCTGGAGAATGATGTCTCCATACGACGCAAACCAAAGGTATCACCTAGTTTCTCAGTACCTTCTCTCGGCGATCCAAAATCTCCACTGGCTGCTCTGGATTACTGAGAGTAGGTCCCACCTCAATCTCCGAATGATCAAGTACATGGCTAGGGTCAGCCACGTACCGTCTCAACTGTGATACATAGAATATATTGTGGACACCCACTAGTGCAGGTGGCAAGTCTAGCCTGTATGCTATGTCACCGACTCTTTCGTTGATCACGAGAGGTCCGATGAAGCACGGGCTAAGCTTCCCACCTCCACCAAAACGTATGGTACCACGAGTCAGAGATATCCGCAGAAAAACCATATCTCCGACCTAAACACAAGCAAGGTCTCAAGTTACTAAATAATCAAACATGATCAAATAAACAAAACAAACAACCTACTTCTAATCCTATCTCTAATCTGTACCTCAAACTCCAAAGGCCTCAGGTGGCTATCGGCCCAGTGCCGATATTTGTCCTGTGCCACGCGAAGTCTGTCCCTGATGAGCTTCACCTTCTCGGCTGCGTCAACAACCATCTCAGGTCCCAATAAAGCTCGCTCACCAATATCATCCCAAGATAAGGGTATACGACACCTACGCCCGTACAGAACCTCGAAAGGTGACATCTCAATGCTGGCCTGATAACTGTTGTTGTAAGCAAACTCCACCAAATACAGGTGACCCTTCCAGGATCCTCCGAAATCTAAGACTTACGTCCGCAGTATATCCTCGAGCATCTGAATAGACCTCTCTGAATGTCCGTCCGTTAAAGAGTGGTATGCAGTACTAAACTTGAGCTGAGTGCCCAAACTAGTCTGTAGACTTCGCCAGAAATGGGAAGTAAAGCGACTATCCCAATCTGAGACAATGCTGACAGGAACTCCATGAATCTTGACAATCTACTGCATGTACATCTCTGTAAGCCTCTTAGTAGACGTACCCACTTTAAATAGCAAAAAGTGGGCCGATTTGGTCAACCTGTCTACGATGACCCAAATTGCATCTTTCCCTCCTGGTGTACGCGACAATCAAGATATAAAATCTATCGTGATATGCTCCCACTTCCACTCTGGAATAGGCAATGGCTGCAGCAAACCTTCTGGCCTCTGCCTCTCTTTCTTGACCTGCTGACAGACTAAGCACCTGGCTACGAAGCGAGCTACCTCCCACTTCATCCCATACCACCATACATGCTCCTTTAGATCTGTGTACATCTTGTTGGCACTAGGATGTATATAGTACTGAGATATATGGGCCTCTTGCATGACCTGCTCCCTGAGCTCTCCACTGGGCACACACAGCCTGGAACCGTACCTCAAAGTACCATCCTCTGTAAGAGAAAACTAACCATCCACCAGCCCTGCTAGAACCTGCTCTCGGATGTACTACAGAGCAACATCCTCGAACTGCGTCGACTTGATCCTCTCCATCAAGTCTGACTGAATCTGAAGGCCCCATATTTGCATCTGAACTCCTGGCACAATTATCTTAATCCCCAGGCTCTCCAAATTAGCAAGCAAGTGATGGTCCATAGTCAAATACATGGCTGTCGGATACCTACTCAAGGTATCGGCAACCACATTGGCCTTCCCTGGGTGATACTATAGTAAAATGTCAAAGTCCTTCATCAGCTCTAACCACCTGCGCTGCCTCATGGTGAGCTTCTTCTATGTAAACACATACTTCAAGCTCTTATAATCTGTGAAGATCTCCATCCTCTCTCCATATAAGTAGTATTTCCACACCTTTAAAGCAAAAATTACTGCTGCCAACTCTAAGTCGTAGGAAGGGTAGTTTTTCTCATGGGGACGTAATTGTTTGGAAGCATAGGCAATCATATTCCCATACTGCTGCAAGACTCAACCCAAACCCTTCCCTGAGGTGTCACTGTAGATAGTGAACCCTCCCGATCCTGATAGCAAAGTCAGAATCGGAGCTGTCATCAGCTGCTTCTTCAATTCATCAAAAGCGACTTGACACTCCTCTGACAAGACAAACTCTACATCCTTCCGGGTCAGCCTAGTCAACGGCTCAGCAATTCGGGAGAAATCCTGCACGAACCTCCTGTAATAGCCTGCCAGTCCCAAGAAGCTCCTGATCTCTGCTACTGAACTCGGTGCCGACCAAGCCTCAACTGTCGTAATCTTCTTCGGGTCCACTGAGATCCCATCTCCAGTCACCGCATGACCCAAGAAGTTAACTTTGTCCAGAAAGAACTCGTACTTCGAGAGCTTGCCATACAGCCTCTTCCTCCTGAGTGTCTCCAGAACTACTCTCAAGTGCTCCTCATGCTCCTCTTCGGTCTTCGAATACACCAGGATATCATCGATGAACACCACCACGAACTTGTCCAAGTACTGGAGGAACACCTTGTTCATCAAGTTCATAAATACCATCGGGGCGTTGGTCAGCCCAAACAGCATAACCAAGAACTCAAACTGACCATACCGCATCTTGAAAGCAGTCTTCAGAATATCCTTCCTCTTCACCATTACCTGATGATAACCTGACCTCAGATCAATCTTGGAGAAAACCCGAGCCCCGCTCAACTGATCAAAAGATCATCGATCCGCGACAGTGGGTATCTGTTCTTGATCGTGAGGTTGTTGAGTGTCCTGTAGTCGATACACATCCGTACCGACCCATCCTTCTTGGGTACAAAAAGTACCGGAGCACCCCAAGATGAAGAACTCGATCGGATGAAGCCCTTGTCCTGCAGCTCATCCACCAGCTTGTTCAATTCCACCAACTCACTATTGTTCACTCGATAGACATGCTGAGAAATCGGTTCCGTACCGGGAACCAAGTCTATCGAGAACTCAACATCCTTGTCTGTTGGAAGCCCTGGCAACTGTAACAACCAGTTTTCCAGATGAGAGTAATTTTGAAATTTTGTAATTATAATTATTATTTATTGATAATTATTTTATATTATGATTTTTGGTAATTTTTAATCATTTTTAAACTATTTAAAATTATGACTTGTGATTTTGACATTTTACTATTGTTTGGTTTTAATTTCGAGGAATTTGTCACCCCCAGTTTTCAGAAATAGGAGTATTTTGTCATTTTGTATTTTTGAAATATTTTTGAAATTTATTTTATTATTTATGATATTGTTTTGGGATTATTTGAGTCGGGTTCGAATTTCAGCTCAATCCGACTTGAAACGGGGACCCGGGGGTAGTGTTGACTTTAGTGGACCCACACATTAGTTAGCCATGGCCCACATGATAGAAATATTTTAGTTAGAGGTTAGACTAATTATTATGGATAAGGTTAGTGTGATTAGAGACTTTAGAATGACTAATTTAGCCCCAACCAATTAGCCCTTTCCTAATACTAATAGAATAGGTTAGTGGGGGCATTTTGGACCTTACCATAATAGGACAAATAGCCCCATATGGCCAGCCACTTTGGGAGAGGATAGGCTCAAGTTCATTTCATTATTCTCATCCACACTCTCTCTCTTGTTCTTCCCCAAATTTTTAGAGAGCAATCCCTAGCAATTTCTCCACCAAATCCTTCTATTTTGCCACCAAATCTTCTTCTTTCCTTCTCCATTCTAGCCAAAGAGAAAGCTACCCAAGTTTAGGAGGATTCGGATCTCGTTCGTGTCCTTTTAGAATCTCTACGTGTCGGTGTCGCTCCGGGAAAACTTTTCTTCGATTCGATCTACCGGGAGGTATAAATCCCTTCTCCTTTTTATTTTCTCATGCATATAGATCTATTTTGAACCCATAGGAATGACCCCCATGGTTGTATCTCCATTTGTGTCCATTTCGTGTCCATTTGGAGGTCATAGGAGTGTCATTTGTGTTGTGGTTGTGTCCATGTGGGAAAACACCAAATTTGGACACACTATGTGTTGTTTTTATGTATGAATGAATTATTACATGTTTAATCTCATATTTTTGTATTGGAGATGTGTTCTATAGTGTCTCATATATATATATTAGTATAGAGAGTGAGTTCTTGCTATATTATGTTATATACTTGTGTTCTTTTGTATCAAACTACCCAAATTCGTCATAATTTTTATCCACGTTTTTAGTAGCAATAGCAACTTAGAAATGTCATAACATTTAGCTTAAAACTCCAATTTATCTTTCATTTTTTTAAAAGAACCGTATCGAAGTTAGCTTTCCAAATATATATTTTAATAAGCCAAATTCTTTCTGTAACTTTCTGTAGAATTATTTGAGTGTCAACTGTACGAAAGACGAACGCGTTTCGGTATTTTTGCGATTCCGGGAGCTTTCGGACACGAAAATGTGATCCGTTTGAAGTTTCGGAAAGCTAACATGAAGTACTACAACATACTTTAATCCTAGAATTTAATGAATGCCCAATTGGTATAGTATTAGTTTTAAGTAGAAGAGTGACTATACGATATATGTATTTTGTGTAACCTATGAGCCTATGTAGTATGGATATTAAATGAATATAGAGTATGTAATGCATGATATATTAGATGAATGAAATGATATATATGATATATATCCTCTTTACATTAATGTATATATATGGTTGAATGCATGCATGTAGGAATGTAATTAATGTAATATATGTAAGCAATGCATGAATGAAAGAATGATATACAATGTATGCATGAAAGTATATAATGAATGCTAGATATAAATGCAAGGTATATATGTAATGATAGATATGAATGCATAATGTATAAATATTGTAAATGCAATATCAGATTTCATATGTAGACATTGAACCAATGCATAGCTGATATTTAGATTGAATGTTAGTTCATTTTTGGTTGTTCGAACACTGAACTGTCCATGTAAGCATATATACCTTCCTTTTTCTATTGCCAAGCCAATTTCAGTTTTCAATATAGTGGAATATCTATGAATGTAATGTTAACCTTCAACCCCTTAATTCGAAATGTTAGTTAATTTCAGTATTAGACAACGCATGAGCTGTATGCATATGGGATGTAGGCTTAATGGTAGATTTCAGATAACATGGTTCATTTTATGTGGTTAGTTACACCAGTTTATGGGATAGCTAACTTTAGTTTATATGTAAATGTGGAACTAAACTGAGAAT
Source organism: Iris pallida (assembly GCA_029216955.1). Taxonomy (NCBI): domain Eukaryota; kingdom Viridiplantae; phylum Streptophyta; class Magnoliopsida; order Asparagales; family Iridaceae; genus Iris; species Iris pallida. Next base: position 5,736,028 of record JANAVB010000997.1, on the reverse strand, counting down.
GAACTTCACCCTCTGCACAAGGACACCCCACTCTATATCAACCACCATGCCATGTAACCCTTCTCTAAATGATTGCTATAACATATATAAATTTATGTAAAGTATAGATGCATGTTAGTTATAACTTAAATAGTCTGTACTCTAATGTATATAGATGTATACTTGTAGCCATGCATGTTAAGTATAATACATGTGTAATGTAGATGGGTTAGCTTTGTGTCATGTGTAGTGTAAACTCATAACTAGTGTTGATTTCTCTTTTCATGTACACACACACACAGGTTTCACACCCTCAAGTGACACTCTCATGTCACATGACACACACACACATACACTTGAACACATGCACTTTCATTCTCCTTTTTCCCTATGGATATGTGTACACACACACACACATATAAAATATATATATATATTTTTTTTTTGGGGGAATAAAACCTTTATTGAGAGATAGGCGCAAAATGCCTTAGCCTATACAAGTAAGGGCACCAAGCGCGTAAACCGACCAAAAACAAAGAGCGAAATAAAAGGGGTAGCTCACAAAATGGTACGAGATCGAGCATCAAAAAGTTAGGCGGGCAAAGCAAGATCCCAAAGGACCCGCGACCCAGCACCTGTCAGAAGTCCAGGGCGGCCCAAAACTGGTTCGAGGTGTGGGTGCAACACCTCCTCCTCTTAAATATTTGCCGAACCACCTCTCTGTATAATTGCTGTAGTGGGAATTAGCGGCCTTCGAATCTGAATTTGTTCCTGTTTTTCCATAATACCCAAAAAGCGGCGGCAGCGACGATCTGATGCCCGTGAGAAGTGTTCCAGCTGGCCAGCAGATCGTTGATGCCCCCGATCGTGGGGGCCATTTTGTACCTGTGATGAAGGTGTGTCCAAATGTTAGATGCAGAATCCCCATTGAGTAGGACGTGATTGGCGGATTCCTGTTGAGGATCAACGCAGCAGTGGCATTTGGACGCCAGACAGTAGCCGAAGGATTTGACGGCATCGTCCGTGGGGAGTTTTCGACGCGCGGCACGCCAGATGAGGATAGACCATTTCACTGGAATGCACGTATATATATATATATATATATATATATATTTATATATATATATATATATATACATATGTGCATGTTAGACTCACATTTTTAATGTATCCTACAAATATATGAGTGTACTATATTATATTAGATACATTTATGGACATGTGTGTATATATGTGAGATGAATATATAGGTATCCTATATATTATAATATGTGGGTGTATTATATTTTAGATATATATATTGTTATGTATATGATATGTGAAATATATGTGATGTGGACTATAGGGCATAGGGCCTATGTGTATGATATGAATACACCAATATTGTGTGTTGATAGTCTAGTATGACTTGTGATTGGTGTGTGATGCTAGCCTAGGCTTGGTTAGGCCTAGTGAGACTTGTTAGACTTGTTTGGCTTAGGCTTGACCTAGTTTGACTAGTATAGTTGACTGGAGTTGACCAAGTGTTGACTTTAGTCTAGTTTGACCTAGACAGCATGCAGACGCATTGTAGATTACTATTATCATCCCCTGTATATATCTTGACTTGTGTTGCTCTAACTAGGAGTCAGGTACCTCATCTCGGACAGTACATTTACTTCAGACATTCAGATACCAGGCGAGTACATTCTCTGATAGTTCTCTCATTTATTTGTCAATTATTGTACTTCAGTTCTAGTTAGCTGTATGTGATTCTCTGTTACAAACACGTATTTCTATTTCTGAATCCATGTATACGACACATATACTTACTCGTCTTACCTCTATTATTTGAATCACCATACGAATCACTATTCGAACCACCTATTCGTATCTTCATGTGCTAGTTGGACTTGTATTCGATTGATGTGTCAGATTTTGGATTCATTTGTATTAGATAGGCGGGGAAATACTTGATTAGACATGTGAACATTCCCACTATTCGAACCACCCCCTGTGAATAATATTCGAACGATAGCCATTCCACACCCGGCCAGGTGTGTGATGTGCCGTATTTACCCTTAGCCGTTTACATGTCTAACTAAGTATTTTAAAACACACTTGGAGAATTTATTCGAATTGTTGTTAGAACATTGTGAATCACTATTCGTATCACCTTATTCGTATCACCTTATTCGATTCACCTTATTAGAATAATGATTAGAATCACATTCGACTCATCTTATATTAGACTCACATTGGGATTACACTCGACTTATATTGTACCATTTGAACTCATTATGTTACTCTAGTTTAGCTAGATCTTATTTTACAGTCTTCATTGCTATGTTTCTCTTCTTGTTTAGTTACTTACTTTCTTTGTACTTTATCTGTCTCTCTATACCATCACCTGAAAAATTAAACTGCCATATTCATCAATCCAACTGTCTATAACTGCTTTATAGTTCTCTGACATTTACTTGGGATTTCTTGATTAATTGTACTCGCTCTCGTCCTGACTGGACCTGTTGAAAATTTTACAGAGGATGATGAGGAACCCTGCACCCTTACTTGGAGTTTGCCTAGTTGACACTCGCGACCTGGACCCCTGGGGAGGTTCAGGCAGCTGCTCAGGATGACACCTTGTATAGCGTAGATAGCTTAGACTGTTCATTCTTTTCATGCTTAGTTGTTATTTTTAATTTCAGAGTTGTATATTTTAGAGATGATGAGACTTTATTATTTCATTCTGCTGTACCTCAGTTGATGATTTCTTATCTATTTCTATCGTGCTATATTCTACCTTAGATTGTGATTGAGTTGTACCTCTGTTGGACTCCTTTTGGAGAGTATATTCATGTTATGTAGTTATAGTTCATGACCTAGAACAGCGTTCTACCGCCGACACTGCGGCGTAGGCTGGACATTGTTACGCTCTCGTACCCTCACTGTGGGTGCGGGTCATGACACGTTTTTAGTGGTGGCCTATTGTCACCCTCATTTCCCGTATTTCCTGTATTTCGTATTTATACTCGTATCCAGATTTTGGCATGTATTTTTTTTCTCAACTTATGGAATTTCGGTATTTCTCGTATTTTGGGTTTTGGCATGGCTCAGTTTTAATTGGATTGGTTTGGTTTGGTTTGGTTTAATGTGTATTGGAACACCTTAGCCTATGCTCCACCCTCAACACACCACATCCCACCCTCTTTAAAACTCTACCAACTTTTTCTCTCTCCTCATAAACCTCCATAAATTTTCTTCTTCTCCTTCCTCTACACAACACTCTTCTCCTTCCTCTACACAACACCAACCCTTAGGCAAGTGCACCTTGCCACCACATGAGAACCCTCTTTTATTTGTCCATTTGCTAGATTAGGACATGGTGATCAACATTAGAACTTGGTATTTTGTGATTTGGGGTCCCCATTGTTCTAGATCTAAGTTTTCCTTATTTTTGGATATACATGGTTTTGATCTATTTAAGTTAGATTTTTACGGGTTTTGATGTTTCCATGTGGAAGAGAATTCCATTACACCCTAGTTGGAACTTTGGAAATCCGGATTTGGAGTTCGGATGGCCAAGTTGTGATGCTTTGAAGTTTTGGAGCCATGGGAGCTTCTTCTCAGCTATGGAGAAGAAGACCCTCTCCCCTGCGTGCGTGTTTTTACGCGTATGCAGCTCTCCTACGTGCGTGCGTTTGTACGTACGCAGCTCCTCTGCGTGCGTGTTTTTACGCGTACGCAGCTCTCCTGCGTGCGTGCTTTTTCGCGTACGCAGCTCTCCTGCGTGCGTGCTTTTGTGCGTACGCAGCTCTCCTGCGTGCGTGCTTTTTTGCGTACACAGCTCTCCTGCGTGCGTGCTTTTTCGCGTACGCAGCTCTCCTGCGTGCGTACTTTTTTACGTACGTAGCTCTCCTGCGTGCGTGCTTTTATGCGTACGCAGCTCTCCTGCGTGCGTACCTTTTGTGTGTACGCAGCTCTCCTGCGTGCGTGCCTTTTGTGCGTACGCAGCTCTCCTGCATGCGTGCTTTTGAGCGTACGCAGCTCCCCTGCATGTGTGCTTTTGTGCGTACGCAGCTCCCCTGCGTTCGTGCCCTTGTGCGTACGCTGCTTCCCTGCGTGCGTGCTCTTGCGCGTACGTTGCTCCCCTGACCCCTTGCTTAACCCATTGGCTCTTGGAGTTTTGGTCTTATTTCTTTAAGCTTGGCTCTTCTATAGCCCTGTATATTGATATTTTATTAGATATTTTACGCCCATTTTATATACTTACGCCTTTTGTCATGAACTTGATTTTACTTAATATGTTTGGAATGACTATTGTACATGGCATGGTATGACAAAGAACTAGCATAACACGACAGTGACCCGTAGTGGTGCACTCCTGACATGACCAACCTGACATGATAGTGGCCCGTCGTGGCGCACTCCTGACAAGTACCCTGACATGATTTATCTTAATACTGTTGCGACGGCTACTTAACTTGACTTGCCTTGACACCGTGGGTAGTTCTTTCTTGCTTGCTTGTTAAATCCACTTGTCCTGTCTTGCATCTTGTCTAGGATGGGACTCCTGAGTACCACGGTCAGGAGTACCTACTAAAATGGATTAAGGTTAATAACTAGAATAACACAGTAGTCATGAAGAGATGACACAGCTACAGGCAATCCCGTTACCTGGGGGCTCTTGGGATCTGTAACCTGCCGTCGAGTAGGGCACATTTCCAGTACACCGTCGCGTGTTGCACCCTCTAAGTCACCTAAGGGTACATTTGTCTCCCGGGCGATGTACCCACCAAAATTCAACCCCTAACTTTCGACCTGGGTAACCTGGATGGTCTGCAGGGCTTGTGGCTGTGGAACAATCTCACTGCATCTTGTTAGTAATTAGGCCTGTGATAACCCTAGTTAGTTAAAGTAGTAAGCCGTAGTATCTGCTTGGCCGTGATTGATTGAATGAGGTATAACCAGTTTAGCCATGTCTTGATCCAGTACAAGATTGCTCCCTGTCTTAATTTCTTGCATTATTACCTTGCCGATAAATGGTGGGAAACCAAGTTCTGTTCAGATGAAGGGTTACAACCCCGGTCCTTGTTTGGTTTACGGGTTGTAACCTGGCTATCAGAATAGTTCCATGGTTATCTCGTCGTATATCATCCTGACATGTTTTCGTAAATTCTAGTTTTAATATTAAATTTTCTTGTGCTAATTGCTGGCTTTTGTTCTTATTTCGTGGCCCCTTGTGGCACTTGCTCTTTCTGGGGTTGACCCAGCTGGTTTTGTGTGGCCAGATTTCGGAACAGCTCCCGAGGATCTACCCAGCTTCCAGCCCGATGGTGGCGACTAGAAGGAACCCGGGCTACGAGTGGGTTTTTTCTATTTTGTTTCGCTCACTCTATTGTAAAACTATTCTTTTGAGGCGTTTAGCCGACGAGCACCTGTTAGCTCGATGTACTTTACTTACTGTCTGTCTACGGGCTGTAAACATGATTAACAAATCCTAGGGTTGATCATGTACGACTAAACTCTTGCTAGTCCCCGTATTTTGTATGACTAGCTTCATGATCAGCTGAATATGTAATATTTGGGACGCCTTATTATTGTATATTTAATGATCATACATCTTGCGACCTTACTTACTTGCTTGTGGTTGAGACATTAGGCTTGTTCTTGACCATAAGAGACTGTTGGCTTGTAGTAAACCCTCATGTTTCTAGACAGCCGTGACCGTATATCGAGGTGGTCTTCCATTTCAATATACGTAGCTGGCTATGTCTGCCCCCGCTCCCCGCTCTCCAGTATTCTGGTTCTGGGGCGTGACATGGTTTAAGTGGTGGCCCATGCAGGTCTTGTCAATCAAGAAATGTGAGAGTTTACCGAATAGATGTCTCAATCAGTATTCACCCTTGATCTCCGCCCGTATTTTCAAATCCCTGAAATTCTTGCCCTGATTACATGCTTGTATCGTTGATCTGTCCTGGTCCTTCCTTATTGTTTTCCTGTATCGTCTTCCTCAGCGATACTGTACCTGATCCTGCAAATCAGCAAGGAGGAGCACCTCCCGTGGACCTGCAGCAACCTGGAGATCAGGCCCAGCATTCCGGAGTCGCCTCCAGAGTGATACCTACTGGAGGAGAGTCACCAGTTCGGCCCGTCCAGCCCACAGAGCCAGATGATGGTACCTTAGTAGGCCTCATCAGAACCTTGATAGCTTCCTAAGATCGTCGAAGCGACGCCCTGCACCAGACAATTCAAGATGCTTTGACCCGAGGCGGACATCCAGGGAACCAGGCGGCGAACAGCTTCAAGCGCTTGAACCCTCCTTTCTTCGACGGCAGCGAGGATACGATTGTCGCGGATGCATGGCTTCAGGATACCGAGGTGATTCTGGAAGCAGCTAGGACACCCGAGAATAAGAAGGTGGCGGTGGTACGTCTGCAGTTGTTGGACTTGGCTCGCAGTTGGTGGGTGGCACAAGCCATGGGATTAGTGGCACCTATTGCTTGGGCAGTATTTAAAGAGAGATTCCAGACGAAGTATTTCGATATTGTGGCTCGGTACGACCTGCAGACCAGATTTACCAACTTGAAGCAAGGAGGCAGAACAGTCGACAGTTATGCATCGAAGTTTTCTAGACTCAGTAGGTTTGCCCCCACCTTGGTGGCGACCGAGTTTGATAGGGCCCAGCCAGCAAGGACTGCATTTGGAGATCTTGTTGGCGGTTGAGCAGTTCGAGCACCAGACGTTCGATGCAGTCTTGAGAGCAGCTAGGAGGCATGAGTACACCTCCCAGAGGATCGTGGATAGGACCGAAGGTAGGAAGCAGTTCCACAGTCAGATGCACCAATCATCAGCTCCAGTCCCGGCAGCTAGGGGATTGACCATTGGAACTCCGAGGCGGGCGGCCTCAGTAACGTCGGTTCAGCATTCGACCCCGACGTACCCGCAGCAGCAGAAGCAGAAGCAGACTTCCGCGATAGGATGTTCTCATTGCGGTAAGCCAGGGCATGTGGTGGCAGACTGTCGCATGGCACAGGGATTGTGCCTGGCTTGTGGAGTAGCAGATCATAGGATTGGGGCTTGCCCGAATAGGGGTGGTTCATCAGCATCCAACCCTTCTAGCTCTTCGATACGAGAGGATCGGCCCCAGCACCAGTTCAGCAGCAGCAGTATCAGTCTTCGAGGCCCTTGCCGCCTCAGTCTCAGGCATTCCAGCAACAGCACCTCCAGCAGTATGCACAAGCCCAAGCTCAGATCCAGAATAGGCAGAGAGGTTTCCAGCAGAGGGGACCAGCAGCCAGAGGACAAGGTCAGGCCATGATAATGGCTATGGAAGAAGAAGTTGCACCAGGTGAGGTTGTGGCAGGTACTATTCTCGTCAACTCCTCTCCAGCGTCTGTATTATTTGATTCTGGTGCATCGCATTCATTTATGTCTGCACGATTCGCAACACGGATAAGATTGGAGCCCGAGTCATTATCAGTGAGGCTCAATATACTTACTGGTAATGGCCTTGTGGGAGTAGATCGAGTGTTTTCCTCGTGTCGGATCGTAGTTAGCGGTAGGGAGTTCCCCGCTAGATTCATAGAGTTTCCTATGGCAGACTATGATGTAGTCCTAGGCATGGATTGGTTGAGGAACCAGTATGCTAGGATAGACTGCCATATTGGCAGAGTTGTCTTTAGTATCCCCGGCGAGCCAGAGTTTTCGTTTTCCAGAGACGCAGTGGAGCCATCTTCTCCAGCATTGCGGATGACAGTAGCAGCAGTGCAGTTACTCTGGATAGTTGAAGAGTTTCCAGTTGTCTTTCTAGAGGAGCTTCCAGGGATGCCGCCGGAGCGAGAGATTGAGTTCACTATAGACTTGATTCCCGGGATAGCACCAGTATCAGAGCTAGTCTACAGGATGGCGCCTTCAGAGTTGGAGATTTTATACAAGATGATTGAAGAACTGAGGACCAAGGGATTCATCCGTGCAAGTAGATCGCCTTGGGGAGCCCCGATGCTTCTTGTAAAAAAGAAGGATGGTACGTCTAGGCTATGTGTTGATTATCGTACCTTGAATTCGGTGACAATCAAGAACAGATACCCTCTTCCGAGGATAGATAACTTGTTTGATCAGCTCAGAGGGGCTTCAGTGTTTTCGAATATCGACTTGCGGTCGGGATACCACCAGATCAGAGTCAGAGAGCAGGACATCCCGAAGACAGCATTCAGATCGAGGTATAGACATTGGGAGTTCCTTGTTATGCCCTTTGGAGCGACCAATGCGCCGGCCGTATTCATGGACCTCATGAATCGCATTTTCATGCCTTACTTAGATCAATTTGTGATCGTGTTCCTAGATGACATCCTTGTCTACAGCAAGAGTGAAGCAGAGCATGAGCAGCATCTCAGAGTCGTCCTCCAGACGCTTAGGGAGCATCAGTTGTACGCCAAGTTCAGTAAATGCGTGTTCTGGCTCGATCGCATATCATACTTGGGTCACATCATTACCCGAGGAGGAGTGGAAGTGGATCCCTAGAAGATTATGGCTATCGAGTCATAGCCGGTACCCAGCTCAGTGGCAGAGGTTCGTAGCTTCCTTGGATTGGCCGGCTACTACCGGCGGTTCGTTTCAGATTTCGCAAGGATTTCAGTGCCGATGACCCAGTTGACCCGCAAGGATGTGCCGTTTGTTTGGACAGCAGAGTGTCAGGAATCATTTGAGAAGTTGAAGCAAGGTTTGATAACGGCTCCCATTCTCACCCTTCCAGATGGGACCGGAGGATTCACAGTTTATTGCGACGCTTCAGGCAGAGGATTGGGATGTGTCTTGATGCAGCATGGGAAGGTAATATCTTATACGTCACGTCAACTACGTGATCATGAGAAGAATTACCCGACCCACGACTTGGAATTGGCGGCAGTAGTGTTTGCTTTGAAGTTGTGGAGACACTACTTGTACGGAGATAGAGTGGAGATCTTTACTGATCATAAGAGCCTGAAGTATGTTTTCACCCAGAAGGACCTTAATATGCGGCAGAGAAGATGGCTCGAGCTACTGGTAGACTATGATGTGGATTTGCAGTATCATTCCGGAAAGGCCAACGTTGTAGCAGATGCATTGAGCAGGAGAGCCGGAGTTTATCTCCTGACGGCGCAACCAGAATTATTGGCAGATCTTCAGAAGATAGGAATTGAAGTGGTTCTTCCAACCAGCGTGGCATTGATGGCCAGCCTACAGGTTCAGTCCAGCATAGTTGAGAGAATCCGGGTGGCGCAGTCAACAGATTCCAAGATCCAGCGACTCAGAGCAGAGTGTAAAACAGGAAGAAGGCCAGAGTTATGTAACCATGAAGACGGTACACTTCGGCACGACACTCGTCTTTGTGTACCCAGTGGAGATATCAGACGGAAAGTCATGGCAGAAGCCCACAGTTCTCAATATTCTATTCATCCGGGTGGTACGAAGATGTACCGTGATATTTGTCAGCATTTCTGGTGGAATGGCATGAAGAGGGAGATAGCCCGATTTGTCTCTCGGTGTTTGGTTTGCCAACAGGTTAAAGCTGAACATCAGAGGCACGCTGGACTTCTTCAACCCTTACCGATCCCAGAATGGAAATGGGTGCATATAACCATAGATTTCGTGACCGGATTGCCCAGATCTCCAGCCGGCAGAGATGCTATTTGGGTAATTGTGGACAGGCTTACCAAGGTGGCACACTTTCTCCCATTCAGAGTTAGACAGTCGACGGCACAGTTAGCAGAGATGTATCTCAGGCAGATCGTCAGGCTTCACGGGGAGCCAGTCAGCATCACCTCGGACAGGGATTCAAGATTCATATCACACTTTTGGCGTAGCTTGCAGAAGAGTTTGGGGACTCGCCTTCAATTCAGCTCAGCTTATCACCCGCAGACGGATGGTCAATCAGAGCGCACAATCCAGATCCTTGAAGATATATTGAGATCCTGTACCCTTGACTTCGGTGGTTCATGGGAGAATTATCTGCACCTGGTGGAATTCTCGTACAACAACAGTTATCAGGCCAGTATCCAGATGGCACCCTTCGAGGCTCTTTATGGCAGGAAGTGCAGATCCCCGCTACCATGGGACGATGTCGGGGAGAGGCAGATGCTCGGACCAGAATTAATTTCCCAGACGGTTGAAGTGGTCAGGAAGGTCAGAGATCACCTCCGAGTTGCCCAGGACCGCCAGCGCCATTGGGCCGATGCTCATCGCGTCCCTTAGAATTTGCTGTCGATGACCATGTATTCCTTAGGATCTTACCTAACCGCGGTGTCATTCGCTTTGGCGTGCGAGGAAAGCTTAGTCCTAGGTATATAGGGCCGTTCGATATTCTAGAGCGAGTAGGAGATGTATCCTATCGTCTCGCTCTTTCGTCGTCGCTAAGTAAGGTGCATGATGTATTCCATGTATCCCAATTACGACGGTATATTCCGGACTCGAGCCACATCCTAGACCATTCAGAATTGGTTGTTGGTACCAACCTTTCGTATGAGGATAGGCCCGTATCTATATTGGACCGGAGGGAGAAGATACTCAAGAACAAGACTATTAAATTAGTCCGTGTTGCTTGGGGTCATTACTCTCTAGGTGAGTCAACGTGGGAGCGTGAGAACGACATCCGATCACGATATCCCTACCTGTTTGACTCGTGAGGTATAATGTCTTTCTTATGCCTTACGTTTTCCCTTCCTTGCTTGTATTGTATGATTGTATGATTGAACTGCTTAGTGTAACTTATCTGTGCTTAATATAGCTTGTCGTGATAATCTCTTGCTCCTTGATTAAATTCCGAGGACAGAATTCTTTTAAGGTGGGTAGAGTTGTCACCCTCATTTCCTGTATTTCCCGTATTTCGTATTTATACTCGTATCTGGATTTTGGCATGTATTTTTTTTATTTTTCTCAACTTGTGGAATTTCGCTATTTCTCATATTTTGGGTTTTGGCATGGCTCGGTTTTAATTGGATTGGTTTGGTTTGGTTTGGTTTGGTTTAATGTGTATTGGAACACCTTAGCCTATGCTCCACCCTCAACACACCACATCCCACCCTCTTTAAAACTCCACCAACTTTTTCTCTCTCCTCATAAACCTCCATAAATTTTCTTCTTCTCCTTCACCTACACAACACTCTTCTCCTTCCTCTACACAACACCAACCCTTAGGCAAGTGCACCTTGCCACCACATGAGAACCCTCTTTTATTTGTCCATTTGCAAGATTAGGACATGGTGATCAACATTAGAACTTGGTATTTTGTGATTTGGGGTCCCCATTGTTCTAGATTTAAGTTTTCCTTATTTTCGGATTTACATGGTTTTGATCTATTTAAGTTGGATTTTTATGGGTTTTGATGTTTCCATGTGGAAGAGAATTCCATTTTACCCTAGTTGGAACTTTGAAAATCCGGATTTGGAGTTCGGATGGCCAAGTTGTGATGCTTTGAAGTTTTGGAGCCATGGGAGCTTCTTCTCAGCCATGGAGAAGAAGACCCTCTCCCCTGCGTGCGTGTTTTTACGCGTACTTAGCTCTCCTGCGTGCGTGCCTTTGTGCGTACGCAGCTCCCCTGCGTGCGTATTTTTACGCGTACGCAGCTCTCCTGCGTGCGTACTTTTTTGCGTACGCAGCTCTCCTGTGTGCGTGCTTTTGTGCGTACGCAGCTCTCCTACGTACGTGCTTTTTCGCATACGCAGCTCTCCTACGTGCGTGCTTTTTCGCGCACACAGCTCTCCTGCGTGCGTGCTTTTGTGCGTACGCAGCTCTCCTGCGTGCGTGCCTTTTGTGCGTACGCAGCTCTCCTGCGTGCGTGCCTTTTGTGCGTACGCAGCTCTCCTGCGTGCGTGCTTTTGAGCGTACGCAGCTCCCCTGCGTGCGTGCTTTTGTACGTACGCAGCTCCCCTGCGTGCGTGCCCTTGTGCGTACGCTGCTCCCCTGCGTGCGTGCTCTTGCGCATACGCTGCTCCCCTAACCCCTTGCTTAACCCATTGGCTCTTGGAGTTTTGGTCTTATTTCTTTAAGCTTGGCTCTTCTATAGCCCTGTATATTGATATTTTATTAGATATTTTACGCCTATTTTATTAGATATTTTACGCCTATTTTATTAGATATTTTACGCCTTTTGTCATGAACTTGATTTTACTTAATATGTTTGGAATGACTATTGTACATGGCATGGTATGACAAGGAACTAGCATAACACGACAGTCACCCGTAGTGGTACACTCCTGACATGACCAACCTGACATGATAGTGGCCCGTCGTGGCGCACTCCTGACAAGTACCCTGACATGATTTATCTTAATGTTGTTGCGACGGCTACTTAACTTGACTTGCCTTGACACCGTAGGTAGTTCTTTCTTGCTTGCTTGTTAAATCCACTTGTCCTGTCTTGCATCATGTCTAGAATGGGACTCCTGAGTACCACGGTCAGGAGTACCTACTAAAATGGATTAAGGTTAATAACTAGAATAACACAGTAGTCATGAAGAGATGACACAGCTACAGGCAATCCCGTTACCTGGGCGCTCTTGGGATCTGTAACCTGCCGTCGAGTAGGGCACATTTCCAGCACACCGTCGCGTGTTGCACCCTCTAAGTCACCTAAGGGTACATTTGTCTCCCGGGCGATGTACCCACCAGAATTCAACCCCTAACTTTCGACCTGGGTAACCTGGATGGTCTGCAGGGCTTGTGGCTGTGGAACAATCTCACTGCATCTTGTTAGTAATTAGGCCTGTGATAACCCTTGTTAGTTAATGTAGTAAGCCGTAGTATCTGCTTGGCCGTGATTGATTGAATGAGGTATAACCAGTTTAGTCATGTCTTGATCCAGTACAAGATTGCTCCCTGTCTTGATTTCTTACATTATTACCTTGCCGATAAATGGTGGAAAACCAAGTTCTGTTCAGATGAAGGGTTACAACCCCGGTCCTTGTTTGGTTTACGGGTTGTAACCTGGCTATCGGAATAGTTCCATGGTTATCTCATCGTATATCATCCTGACATGTTTTCATAAATTCTAGTTTTAATATTAAATTTTCTTATGCTAATTGCTGGCTTTTGTTCTTATTTCGTGGCCCCCTTGTGGCACTTGCTCTTTCTGGGGTTGACCCAGCTGGTTTTGTGTGGACAGATTTCGGAGCAGCTCCCGAGGATCTACCCAGCTTCCAGCCCGATGGTGGCGACTAGAAGGAACCCGGGCTACGAGTGGGTATTTTCTATTTTGTTTCGCTCACTCTATTGTAAAACTATTCTTTTAAGGCGTTTAGCCGACGAGCACCTGTTAGCTCGATGCACTTTACTTACTGTCTGCCTACGGGCTGTAAACATGATTAACAAATCCTAGGGTTGATCATGTACGACTAAACTCTTGCTAGTCCCCGCATTTTGTACGACTAGCTTCATGATCAGCTGAATATGTAATATTTGGGACGCCTTATTATTGTATATTTAATGATCATACATCTTACGACCTTACTTACTTGCTTGTGGTTGAGACATTAGGCTTGTTCATGACCATAAGAGACTGTTGGCTTGTAGTAAACCCTCATGTTTCTAGACAGCCGTGACCGTATATCGAGGTGGTCTTCCATTTCAATATACGTAGCTGGCTATGTCTGCCCCCGCTCTCCAGTATTCTGGTTCTGGGGCGTGACACCCATTCAGGTCGAGTTTATGTAGTGGTATTTGAACTAGGGTATCACTACACCCTGCAGTAGGATTAGGATATTTTTGGAGGTACTCAATCACATTAGAAAAAACTCTTAATCCGATTCCTTTTGTCTAAAATTGTTGCTTATTGACTTCCCTTGAATATAAACTGTTCTCTTTTGAATTTTTGCTTCATTCTCAGAAATTGCTTCTTGTTTTGATCTGTCTTCATGATGGTTATGAAGACACGATCTCATCGCTTCGGTTCGGAGGATACTATCGAGAGGCTGGCTACCTCTCGTCCTGTTCATCAGGGCCTCGAGACCGCAGCTTCTGTTGTGCCGACTCAGGCTGGCATTTCTGCAACATTGGAGGTGCACCTCCGTCTGTACAGAGACTTTTCCTTTTATTTCCGGTTTTTCTCAGCAGCAGCGATTCATGCAGCATCAGCAGCAGAAATTTGTGCAGTATCATCATCAGGCTGGAGAAAACCAGCAGGGCGAGCTATCGTCAGGACAGTCGAGGATGCACAGACCGTTAGAGATCTTGCTGCAAGTTCTGTTCTTCTCAATTCCATTCCCGCAATTGTCTTTTATAATTACCTTGAAATCCGATTCCATCTGTTCCTTGTTGATTGATTAATTTTGTCATGTTACTCTTTTGTTGTGTTTGTTTTTCTTCTGAGAAAATCATATGGGCTAGGTCGCCTAAATCATGGGATCTAGAATCCTCAATAGTCGTGTTAGTTGGCATAGTGAGGACATGTAGTCAGATTTTGGATGCATTCTCGGGTATAGAAATTTAAGGTTTTCGCCGTCGCATGCGGCAGTACGAAAATTTTAAATACCATGAACCTAGAGGTACGTACCTTAGTCAAGGACTCTGTGATTATCGTAGCCTTGCTCACTAGCATGATGAAGACTCTGGACAACACGATTTTGGACAGACGCATATGATTAACAGATTGTATCTTGAGAAGTTTAAACATCATACCCTTTTGATTGATATAAATGACTTAGGAGTAGGGATATTTAGTTTTGTAGAGCTTATTCATAGGTAGTTCCTTCATAGTATAATGGTATGATGACTTGTAGAGTGTCTGTACCCTAGAGGTGATAGTTAGCATTGGTGTTAGAATAGTAACACATTGCAGATAATTCTCCTGTTATCTATAATACCAACCAGTTACACATAGGATGTTAGTATGCCTTACATCCTTGATGATTATTACTACTTTTCCTTACCTTTTCCAGTGAGGCACCCATGACCAGAGCCTGCCTTTGAGTATAGTTGTAGTTTCACCTAAGACCGGGAGGTCTATTTGCATAGATAGATTGCAGATGATATTGGCATATGGGATATATGTTAGTTGGTATCTATAGGACATTGTTGTATAGGGTTATAAACATGTTGTTTAGCCTATACTTGGTTCAGTTTTCTATTTTAGTTAAATTTCCTTCGTGTTGAGTTCCTTTGTGTTAATCACCATTATAGGCAGTGTGCAGACCCTTCACTAGATACCATGTCCCCTTGATTCAGACCATTCATCCTTAGCCTAGTTCTAAGCATTGTTTCAGACCCTTATAAGTTTAGTCTGCCTTAACCCTTGGTTGATCAGTCATGTATATATATAGATGATATACTTAGGATATATGTGATGGGTTGTTGTTCTTGATCATATATATATATATATGTGGTATTTGGTATTCATGTGCTTAGCTTGTAGGTATTTAGTTATAGGTGACTTGATAGGATTGGGAAGTTAAGAGCTAGTCTATTATAGAGTTTCTCTTTTGCTAAATTCTAGTTGCCAACACCTAAATAGCTGGCATAGGTAAAACCCTAAGAAGTTGACCAGTTGATGACCAAGTACTTGGATGTTGAGAAATTGACTAGTGATTGACCCTTGACTATGTTTGACCTAGAAGGGGGTGCGATCATCTTAATTTCGAGGACGAAATTTTTATAAGGTGGGTAGGAATTGTAACACCCAGTTTTCCAGATGAGGGTAATTTTAAAATTTTGTAATTATAATTATTATTTATTGATAATTATTTCATATTATGATTTTTGGTCATTTTTAATCATTTTTAAACTATTTAAAATTATGACTTGTGATTTTGACATTTTACTATTGTTTGGTTTTAATTTCAAGGAATTTGTCACCCCCAGTTTTCAAGAACAGGGGTATTTTGTTATTTTGTATTTTTGAAATATTTTTGAAATTTATTTTATTATTTATGATATTGTTTTGGGATTATTTGAGTCGGGTTGAATTTCAGCTCAATCCGACTTGAAACGGGGACCCGGGGGTAGTATTGACTTTAGTGGACCCACACATTAGTTAGCCATGGCCCACATGATAGAAATATTTTAGTTAGAGGTTAGACTAATTATTATGGATAAGGTTAGTGTGATTAGAGACTTTAGAATGACTAATTTAGCCCCAACCAATTAGCCCTTTCCTAATACTAATAGAATAGGTTAGTGGGGGCATTTTGGACCTTACCATAATAGGACAAATAGCCCCATATGGCCAGCCACTTTGGGAGAGGATAGGCTCAAGTTCATTTATTATTCTCATCCACACTCTCTCTCTCTTGTTCTTCCCCAAATTTCTAGAGAGCAATCCCTAGCAATTTCTCCACCAAATCCTTCAATTTCGCCACCAAATCTTCTTCTTTCCTTCTCCATTCTAGCCAAAGAGGAAGCTTCCCAAGTTTGGGAGGATTCGGAGCTCGTTCGTGTCCTTTTGGAATCTCTACGTGTCGGTGTCGCTCCGGAAAGGCTTTTCTTCGATTCGATCTACCGGGAAGTATAAATTCCTTCTCCTTTTCATTTTCTCATGCATATAGGTCTATTTTGAACCCATAAGAATGACCCCCATGGTTGTATCTCCATTTGTGTCCATTTCGTGTCCATTTGGTGGTCATAGGAGTGTCATTTGTGTTGTGGTTGTGTCCATGTGGGAAAACCCTAAATTTGGACACACTATGTGTTGTTTTTATGTATGAATGAATTATTACATGTTTAATCTCATATTTTTGTATTGGAGATGTGTTCTATAGTGTCTCATATATATATATTAGTGTAGAGAGTGAGTTCTTGCTATATTATGTTATATACTTGTGTTCTTTTGTCTCAAACTACCCAAATCCGTCATAATTTTTATCCACGTTTTTAGTAGCAATAGCAACTTAGAAATGTCATAACATTTAGCTTAAAACTCCGATTTATCTTTCGTTTTTTTAAAAGAACGTATCGAAGTTAGCTTTCCAAATATATATTTTAATAAGCCAAATTCTTTCTGTAACTTTCTGTAGAATTATTTGAGTGTCAGCTGTACGAAAGACGAACACGTTTCAGTATTTTCGCGATTCCGGGAGCTTCCGAACACGAAAATACGATCTGTTTGAAGTTTCGGAAAGCTAACATGAAGTACTACAACATACTTTAATCCTAGAATTTAATGAATGCCCAATTGGTACAGTATTGGTTTTAAGTAGAAGAGTGACTATACGATATATGCATTTTGTGTAACCTATGAGCCTATGTAGTATGAATATTAAATGAATATAGAGTATGTAATGTATGATATGTTAGATGAATGAAATGATATATATATGATATATATCCTCTTTACATTAATGTATATATATGGTTGAATGCAAGCATGTAGGAATGCAATTAATGTAATATATGTAAGCAAAGCATAAATGCATGAATGAAAGAATGATATACAATGCATGCATGAAAGTATATAATGAATGCTAGATATAAATGCAAGGTATATATGTAATGATAGATATGAATGCATAATGTATAAATATTGTAAATGCAATATCAGATTTCATATGTAGACATTGAACCAATGCATAGCTGATATTTAGATTGAATGTTAGTTCATTTTAGGTTGTTCGAACACTGAACTGTCCATGTAAGCATATATACCTTCCTTTTTCTATTGCCAAGCCAATTTCAGTTTTCAATATAGTGGAATGTCTATGAATGTAATGTTAACCTTCAACCCCTTAATTTGAAATGTTAGTTAATTTCAGTATAAGACAATGCATGAGCTGTATGCATATGGGATGTTGGCTTGATGGCAGATTTCAGATAAAATGGTTCATTTTATGTGGTTAGTTACACCAGTTTATGGGATAGCTCACTTTAGTTTATGTGTAAATGTGGAACTAAACTGAGAATGAACTTCACCCTCTGCACAAGGACACCCCACTCTATATCAACCACCATGCCATGTAACCCTTCTCTAAATGATTGCTATAATATATATAGATTTATGTAAAGTATAGATGCATGTTAGTTATAACTAAAATAGTCTCTACTCTAATGTATATAGATGTATACTTGTTAGCATGCATGTTAAGTATAATACATGTGTAATGTAGATGGGTTAGCTTTGTGACATGTGTAGTGTAAACTCATAACTAGTGTTGATTTCTCTTTTCATGTACACACACACACAAGTTTCACACCCTCAAGTGACACTCTCATGTCACATGACACACACACACATACACTTGAACACATGCACTTTCATTCTCCTTTTTCCCTATGGATATGTGTACACACACACACACACACACACACACACATATATATATATATATATATTTATATATATATATATATATATATATATATATATATATATATATATATATATATATATATGTGGATATGTGTACACACACACACACACACACACACACACACACACACATATATATATATATATATATGTTTTTTTTTTGTTTTTTTATATATATATATGTATATATATATATATATATATATATATACATATGTGCATGTTAGACTCACATTTTTAATATATCCTACAAATATATGAGTGCACTATATTATATTAGATACATTTATGGACATGTGTGTATATATGTGAGATGAATATATAGGTATCCTATATATTATAATATGTGGGTGTATTATATTTTCGATATATATATATTGTTATGTATATGATATGTGAAATATATGTGATGTGGACTATAGGGTATAGGGCCTATGTGTATGATATGAGTACACCAATGTTGTGTGTTGATAGTCTAGTATGACTTGTGATTGGTGTGTGATGCTAGCCTAGGCTTGGTTAGGCCTAGTGAGACTTGTTAGACTTGTTTGGCTTAGGCTTGACCTAGTTTGACTAGTATAGTTGACTGGAGTTGACCAAGTGTTGACTTTAGTCTAGTTTGACCTAGACCGCATGCAGACGCATTGTAGATTACTATTATCATCCCCTGTATACATCTTGACTTGTGTTGCTCTAACTAGGAGTCAGGTACCTCATCTCGGACAGTACATTTACTTCAGACATTCGGATACCAGACGAGTACATTCTCTGATAGTTCTCTCATTTATTTGTCAATTACTGTACTTTAGTTCTAGTTAGCTGTATGTGATTCTCTGTTACAAACACGTATTTCTATTTCTGAATCCATGTATATGACACACATACTTACTCGTCTTACCTCTATTATTCGAATCACCATACGAATCACTATTCGAACCACCTATTCGTATCTTCATGTGCTAGTTGGACTTGTATTCGATTGATGTGTCAGATTTTGGATTCATCTGTATTAGATGGGCGGAGAAATACATGATTAGACATGTGAACATTTCCACTATTCGAACCACCCCCTGTGAATAATATTCGAACGATAGCCATTCCACACCCGGCCAGGTGTGTGATGTGCCGTGTTTACCCTTAGCCGTTTACATGTCTAACTAAGTATTTTAAAACACACTTGGAGAATTTATTCGAATCGTTGTTAGAACATTGTGAATCACTATTCGTATCACCTTATTCGTATCACCTTATTCGATTCACCTTATTAGAACAATGATTAGAATCACATTCGACTCATCTTATATTAGACTCACATTGAGATTACACTCGACTTATATTGTACCATCTGAACTCATTATGTTACTCTAGTTCAGCTAGATCTTATTTTACAGTCTTCATTGCTATGTTTCTCTTCTTGTTTAGTTACTTACTTTCTTTGTACTTTTTTGTCTCTCTATACCATCACCTGAAAAATTAAACTGCCATATTCATCAATACAACTGTCTATAACTTCTTTACAGTTCTCTGTCATTTACTTGGAATTTCTTGATGAATTGTACTCGCTCCCGTCCTGACTGGACCTGTTGAAAATTTTACAGAGGATGATGAGGAACCCTGCACCCTTACTTGGAGTTTGTCTAGTTGACACTCACGACCTGCACCCCTAGGGAGGTTCAGGCAGCTGCTCAGGATGACACCTTGTATAGTGTAGATAGCTTAGACTGTCATTCTTTTCATGCTTAGCTGTTGTCTTTAATTTCAGAGTTGTATATTTTAGAGATGTTGAGACTTTATTATTTTATTCTGCTGTACCTCAGTTGATGATTTCTTATCTATTTCTATCGTGCTACATTCTACCTTAGATTGTGAATGAGTTGTACCTCTGTTGGCCTCCTTTTGGAGAGTATATTCATGTTATGTAGTTATAGTTCATGACCTAGAACAGCGTTCCACTGCCGACACTGCGGCGTAGGCTGGGCGTTGTTACGCTCTCGTACCCTCACTGTGGGTGCGGGTCGTGACAGCAACTCCTCTGGAAAGACGTCCATGAACTCTGCAATCAAAGGATGTGGAATCGCCTGCTCCTCAACTGAAGCTCCGCAAAAAAGTTCGCTGCTCTGCTCCGCATGCCGTCGGGTGTACTCGAACTCTGGCTCTTCTGGCGCTCCAAACAGAACTCTACCCCCTAGACAATCTATGCTGGCATAATGCCTGCTCAACCAATCTGTATCTAACACGATATCGTAGTTCGGTAGTAGCATCACGAGCAGACTCACCTCCAACTCTCGGCCTCCCAAAATAATACTTCGTCCTCTGCAAACATCACTCACGAGAATAACACCATCCCCGGTCGTGATCTTGCAGGTCCTAGGCAAAGATTCAGATACTAGGCAGTGTCTAATAGCAAATGATAACGACACAAAGCTGTGGGAAGCCCCGGAATCAAATAGAGCAAAAGCTGGAATGGAGTCGAGAAGAACCGAACCTGCAATCAACTCCCCAATGGCCTCTGCATCCTCGGCCACCATGGCAAAAACTCGCCCCTGCTGGCCTCCCCTGGCCTGCTGCTGGTGCTGCACGAACCGCTGCTGCTAAGTCGGCAACGGTCCCTTCTGCGGTCCTACTGGTGCCTTGGCTCCGGCTCCCTGAGCTGCCCTGTCTGCGAAGAGGGAATAGTCCATCAGCTGATGCTCTGATGATACACAGAGAATACACTTCCCCAGCCTCTTCCTGCACTCAGTCCATCTATACCCCGGCTTCCTACAGAAGGTACAACTAGTAGCCTGCTGCCTCGGGGTCTACTGCTGCTGCCTCGGCTACTGATGCTGCACTGGCTAAAGCCTCGACTGCTGGAACTGCTGCGGCTGAAACCTCTGTTGCTGCTGATGCTGGTGCTGCTGCTGAAAGTATGGCCTCTTGGCCGGTCCTCCGCTACCACTGGCTCCCAGGGTGTCTCGCCCCCTCTTGAGCCTCAACTCAAGATCATCCTCTACGGCTAAGGCTGTAGAAGCATGAAAAAGAGCATGATTGCCCATGCGGCTCAGAACAGAAAAACCTATGCGGTTCAAAAACAGACGAGCTTCATGCGGCTCAAGAGCATCATGCGGTTCAAAAGTCACCAACTTGGACATGCGGCTCAAGCAAACACCACGTGGCCTTCTGCGGTTCGCTCCTGCAATTGGCCATTAAGTAAAGCCCTATTTAATGCTCTGACATAATGGAGAACTGACGGCTCTGACATAAAGCTGCCATAAAGATCCTGTCATAATGGTAGACTCCTAGGGAAACGAAGGAAATCTCTGACACAAATCATAAAATCTTTTATGCGGCCTTGACACGTGGACAGTCGCATGCGGCTCAGGCAGAGGCCATCCCATGCGGCTCAGGAAAAGGCCACCTCATGCGGCTCAGGCAGAGCCTACCCTATGCGGCTCACGAAGACTATCTTCATGCGGCTCACTGAGAAGCCACCCATCATGCGGTCACCTATGCTCATGCGGCTCAGATCATTTCTGTACGTGGCCAGTCTTATGCGGCTCAGTAGGGAACAATCCTCATGCGGTTCGAATTTCCTAAGTGGCTCGTTGTTAAGCCTCATGGCAGAAGATTAGTTTTTTCTGCGTCCCTACAGCTAGCAGCATAATAATAATGGGACACGTGGCATCAAATCGATCAAGATTCATCAACAAATCTCAACAACCAGGTTTAGTGCCATCCTCATAATTACTAGAATCAAATCAGATCATTTGCAATCATGCAAATTGAACACGTGGCGGAAGATCCGAGCTTGGCATAACAAATCATAAAGATTTATGGCAATCATCATTAATTGCCCACAGAGATTTGATATAATATACATTAATTACCTAGATTTGCTACAATCAGAATGAAGGGCCCAGATTAATTGATCCTTAACCGCCGACTTATCAAGGAGGCAATCATTACAAACCCTAATGATTGCATCCCACTCCTATAAATAGCAAGATGTCATTCCCTTGCGAAGAGGACTTTTTTTGAAAGAGCACCAGAGCACCTGGAGAGACTTGAAGAGAGAGCAGAGAGACAAAGGCCCACACAGAGGGTATTCTAAGAGTATTTCTTCCCCGGAGCCAAGGCTACATCCGATCGTCCAAGGAGTAAGGTAGAGCTGCCGTCGCTTTCCCGAGCCTCTACCGTCACCCCCCAGAATCTAAAATAAACAATTGTACTTAGATTGCTGTACCTAGGTTTTCGTCCCTAGGATTTCTTTGTACAAGTGAGTTTGTATTATGAAGTAAAAGTCCAGTCCTCCGATAATTGTTGTTCTTTTATATTTCATGGCAAACACGATGGCGACTCTGCTGGGGACAAACTTCTTCATGGCTGAGGAGTTGGTGACGCAATCGGATGCAGCCAAGCTTGGCTCCACATAACAGAAGATGGTCGTCCGCTTCGACCAACAGGTGTTCGAAGAAATGCTCTCCGACGGGAGCGCTGGCCCAGTCCAGAATCGAACCCGCACAAAGAAGTCTCGCAGTAAGTGGAGGCCAAAATCATTTGCTCCTCCCCAAGCTCTGGACAGAGTACTCTCTGCTGCCCAAGACGGCGAAGGCAACTCTCATGTGGGCCCCACTTCAAGCCATAGAAGACTCTGCTGTCCCCAAGTCCGGCAGAGGAAAGTACTACGATGCTGGACTTGCAGAGGCAAAGAGTGATTCTATGTGCTCCAGGAAGAAGCCGAACAAAGGCACTAGCCGGAAGACGAAGACTCATGCGGCCGTGATTGCCAGCCGCATGAATAATGTCCATGCGGCCGAAACTGCCAACCAAATGCATAACACTCATGCGTCCAGGATTTCCAGCCGCATGGTGAAGACCTATGCGGCTGAGACTTCCAGCCGCATGAAGAAAGCCCATGCGGCTGCGACTGCCAGCCGCATGAAGACTGTTTATTCCAGCCGCATGCCGCCTGCTCCATGCGGCACAGTCTTCGATCGCCTCTCCTATGGTCCTGATCTCTCGTGCTCCCGAGAAAACATGTCTGACTCTCTCCAGCACCACTTAGACTCTTCCTATTATGTGCCCTCACGCACTAGAGTGAAGAAGTCTAGGGCAGCACGAGCTTGGTGAGATCAGTCCGCTGTCCCGACCTCTGACCATCCGAGCGTTCCACAAACTGTTATGCGGACCTCTGATGGGAAGTTGTACAGAACCACTCGAGTCCAGCCCCCGGCGGCAAACGGACAGAGTGGTTTCCAAAAGTCTTCCAAAATCCAGGAAGAAAACATGGTCGCTCCAGACCCATCTGACTTGCGTGAGGCTATCCTCTACAAGTTCAAGGAAAGAGAGGGGGCCTCGGGGTGCAAAGAGTCCTTCCACGGACATCACTGCACCCAAGTCATCGTCAACTGCTGTTGTAATAGCGCGACGGTACGAGAAGACCGGTAGTCCATCTTCCAAAGACTGCAACAACCATATTCAGAAGATAAGGCACTTCCCGTCGTCTCCTGCAACTCTGCTCAGAAAATCCCCACCGATGGGAGAGGGAAGAAGATAAAAGTTTCCAGCCCGAAGATTTCAACCACTATGACTAAAAGACTGTCGTCTAAACGGTTGCCCACCACCGAAGTTTTCCAAGGCACCCGTTCAAAGACGAAATCTGCTACAGTGGGAGATTCATCGTCCACATCACTGGGGGTTGCTAGAACTCGGGTAGCACTCCTCCGAACCTCTACGACAATCCGATGTTCCAAAGATACGAGCTGGGGGAAATAACTATCCCATTAGATGCAGCAAATTTTGACGTCCCCGAGGACGTCCACAATTCCCAAGACGAGGCGAACTCGGAAGCTGGGGGTACTGTTCCTTCTGAGTCCGAATCAGAGGAGAACATTCCCATATATCCCGATGACTTCTCGGTACAGGGGTATGATTCGGAATGTACGTCATCCACCGTCCCTTCCACTTCTACTCATGTCAGGACGGCATTCATGACAAACGACGAACAGGATGGTCCCAGTGATCGCCAACGCATCGACACTCTGGAGGCCATACTGCACACTTTGGTCAAAATCGTAGACGAGATTAAAGCAGCCCTCCCTACTCTGCAAGGAGGGATGCCTGGCCAAACAAACTTGGGTCCCGCGGTCAATGCAGACTCGAACTCAGCGGCACCAAACCCGGGCAATAACCTTCCTGAAATATCAGCTCCTACTGCTGCAGACGAGGCCAGGGAGGCAAGAAGAGATGTCCAGGAGCTCCGGGCCATGTTCCACACCCGAGAAAATTACCAAGACCTCAGGATACGACAACCGTATTCCGCTACGTAGAGGGATATTCCCTTTCCACCAATGTATAAACCATTCCACATCAATCCATATGATGGAAAGACCTCCGCAAGTCGGTACATCACTTACTTCGAGGTCACCACCGACCATCTGCCCCATGACGATGCCATCCTTACACGATTATTCATCGGGGCATTGGAAGGGGTCGCCTTCGACTGGTACCGTAACCTGCCAGACAACTGCATCCACTCTTTCGCCAGCTTCAAGCGCATTTTCTTGGAGAGATTCTACGAAGTAGGATAGGACATCACAATGTCCACCCTCATGGACGTCGTTCAAGGGGAGAAAGAGCTGACAAGGAACTATATTGAGCGGTTCCGCCAAACTGCCATGAAGTTGTCGTCCGGTAATCCGGATTCCTCCTTAATTAAAATTTGCCAAAAGAGACTGCTTCCAACAATCAGCCTCTGGATGGGTGAAAGTCAATTTAAGGACTGGAAGACTTTTATCATCAGTGCCACTAGCGCCGAGGACAGGTTGAAGAAGGCTCGCCAACTGGGATTGCACATCTTAGAGGGGGAGGACAAGGGCAAGAACCCTAATACCAACAACAACAATGGGGGTAGCTCCTCCAAAATTCGGGAGAACAAGGACAAACAGGCTATGGTGGCTGACACAGCCAAGAAACCTGAGTCAAAACCGGCTGACAAGCAATAGCTGTAAATGACCTACACCTTCGAAGACGGCCATGTCAAGCCCATCTTGGACATGCACATACAAGGAGATAGAATTCAGCTCCCTCCACCAAGACGGGAACCCCGACCGGCGGAAATGGAGAACCCAAAGTACTGCCATTACCACCGCTACGTCCACCACGCTACACACGACAGCTACCAACTGAAGCGATACATCCAATATCTCATCGATTCGAAGGCTCTGGCCATCGATTTCAAGGAGGTGACTGTGGCAGCCAATATGGTGTCGGTACAATTCGGCAGCTTCCCTCCAATAGAGACTCAAGACGGCGTGGTACCCATCCCTCGGGCGACAATGGAGATTGCTAATCTTCCACCTCATCGAGATCAGGCTACTGGCCTGGTACCTCTTACAAATCACGAGGGGAGGTCATGTGGGTCCATCCAGATTTGGTACCAGAAGTGACTCAGTCCACACCACCCTCCATTGGCAAAAAGGGGAGTAGAAAGGTCAGATCCTGCCGCACAATCTCGGCAGATGTCGAAGAAGCTACAGCTGTCGTCACTCGGTCTGGTGCGCAATCCCAACCTACGCCAGATAACTCGACTGAAGAGCATCAGCCGGCTACTGCTGACACTCTGGGACCTTCCCAACCTCCTCGACCGACAAGCCTAGGCCAAAGGAGACTCGCTTTGACAAATCACTCCAAAAAGAGGCACCTCATGGGCTGGAAAGGCCCTACAACTTTGACATCTTGGCGCAATTGGCCAACACACCGGCCAAACTGTCATTATACGAGCTCCTGTGACTCTCCAAGGATGTTCGTACGGCTTTGAGCGACGCACTCCAGAACGTCAACGCATATCTAGCTCAGGTCAATCTCACGGGAGAGAGCCCGCCTGCAGATCTCCAAGACAGCGCTTGTACGGGAGCGATGCCCAACACTGTCTTCACTCCGCAGGATATGCTCATCAAAACCAACCTGCACGATCGTCCGTTATATTACACTGGATACATCGGCGACGTAAAGGTGGATCGGATGCACATTGATCCTGGTTCTTCCATAAGCATCATCCCGAAGGGTCTGTTACATCATCTCCGTATTCCTATGCATCGCCTGACGCCAACAAGCACCGCCATCAGCGGTTTCAATTCGGACAGGAGCTACCCGATTGGAAAGATTCGCTTGAAGTGCCAAATTGGTGATCTTCAGTCAGAAGTAACTTGTTACGTCATAAATACGGACACTTCCTACAATATCCTCTTGGGGTACCCTTGGATACAGGATTACATGATCGTGCCTTCCACGCTGTACCAGTGCTTCAAGTATGTCGACAAACACGGCTTCATGTGGACAGAATTTGCCGACAACGATCCCTTCAAAGGGGTCGAATCCTACTACTCAGACTCCTGCCTATACGAAAAGTCGAAGAGGCACCTTGGTGAAGGAGATGTACAAGCTCGCACTGAGACGGCCACAGGATCAGAAGAACCACTGACGATCCACCTCCAAGCTCGCAAACCTGGCAAGTCCGCACCCCTTACGGCCGCTCTGCGTAAGGACGCAATCAGCCTCTCGGCACAAGAAGAGCAAATGATAATCCGGTTGCCAAGGTTCGGCCAAGCGCCAAGACCCACAACGGAGCCACTGACAATCAGACTGCCTAGAGTCGGCCAGCCACAAACGGAGAAGCTCAATCCCTCCGACAAGCCAATGACGATACGTCTTCCCAAAAAGAATCGTCAGCCCGATGCAAAGTCTGGGCTTCCAGCGAGCCGACCTATCCCCGCCTAGCATCGAGTGCCAAACTGGGGGTCGCTAGTCTGCCAACAACTCCACGTTCTGCTCCACCAGCAGAACTTCTGATGATCAAGTTGCCCAAGTCATCCTCTCAGTCTTCATTTATACAGGGGGTGGCCGAAGAAGAACCAGAACTGGCCAAGTATGTGGCCGCTCACACTGATGTTCCATCCGCAGATGATGTAATCCCGCTAGAAAAGATACCTTACTTCATCAATAAAGGGATAACTTTGAACTACATCGAGCTTAACAAGCTTTGTACAATGTATGCTATGGAACACGGTATAGGCGCTCACCTACACACACAGGTGACAAATGTTTACACCGTAAATCAGTTCATTCCTGCGGAAGACGCTTACTGTATAATTGTGGGAGGAGACCATCCAATCATCTTCGGTCGGAAGAATGATCCACAGTCCTTCACCGTAGAAGAAGTCGACCTCAAATCAGACGCCGGGAGACTGCCTCTCTATCTATATAGCCCCCAATCTAAATACCTCATACAAAAACAAGGGTATGATCTGGAGACTATGCCAGGTTTGAAGTACGACACTGGTCGACGATTACCTTTAAAGTCGCCAGTCTCGGCTGGCAAACCACAGGACTACTACAACAAGACCCGATGCGGACTGGGATATGTTACGCCTACAACGACCCCTGAAAGCTCAGATGAGGAATGCGACTGGCAGTTACATTCAACCGGATCACCAACTTCTGATTTGGATATCAGCATCGGAGATGTATTCAGGCAGGTCTTGTCTGTCAATATGGCATTCGCTGATGCTTACTAAGAAGGTGAAGACTTTCCTGAACTCCCCGAATTAGAGCCGTGGGCCCAACAGCTGGATGCACAATGGGAGAAGCGGTTTGAACAAAGAGAGCCCCCTACTGAAGATGAGGTCATGCAAGTGGATCTAGGCAGCGACTCTTCTCCAAAACCAATCTTCGTTAGTAAAAGCCTGACAGACGAAGAGCAAGAATCGCTACTGGAATTCGTCAAAGAATATATTGATGTGTTCGCCTGGAACTATAAAGACATGCCAGGGTTAAATCCCGATATTGCTCTTCACAAACTCAACATTCGGCCAGATGCAAAGCCAGTCAAACAACAACAACATCGCTTCCGCCCAGGCATCATGGATGCAATCGAAGCCGAAGTCAACAAACTGATAGCCAGCGGCTTCATTCGTGAGGAGCAACATCCAGACTGGGTCACCAACATAGTACCGGGCCTCAAGAAGAATGGGAAGATTCGAATCTGCATAGACTTTCGCAATCTGAACGAGGCATGCCCCAAAGATGAGTTCCCCCTCCCTATCACAGACATCATGATTGACAATACCTGTGGCTTCGAACGTATGTCGTTCATGGATGACTTCTCGGGGTACAACCAAATTAAGATGTCTCCCGACGACGAAAAGCATACATCGTTCCGAACACCAATAGGCACGTTCTGCTACACAGTCATGCCTTTTGGTTTAAAGAACGCTGGCACCACCTATCAGAGAGCTATGAGCATCATCTTCAGGGATCACTTACGCAAAATCGTGGAGTGCTATGTTGACGACATCGCCATCAAAAGCTGCTCTAAGGATGATCATCTACATGATCTAAGGACAGTGTTCAACCTAATGCGAGCGCACAATTTGAAAATGAACCCTACGAAATCCTTCCTGGGCGTATCCAGCGAAAAGTTCTTGGGTTTCATCATTACCTCCCAGGGTATCCACGTAGACCCTGAAAAGACAAAGGCAATCATGGAGATGGGTCCCCCGAGAAATCTCCGAGAACTCTGAGGCCTCCAAGGGAGGTTAGCTTACATCAAGAGGTTCATTTCCAACCTCTTCGGACGATGTCAGCCATTCACCCATCTCATGAAGAAGGGCGTCTCATTCGTACGGGATGAAGAATGCCAGCGTGTCTTCGATAGCATCAAAGAATATTTGTCGAACCCTCCAGTCCTGGTGGCCTTGGTTGCTGGAAAACCATTCCTACTCTATGTACGAGCAATGAAGCATTCCCTCGGCGCTCTGCTAGCACAAAATAATGATGCAGGCCATGAGCAAGCTATATATTACCTAAGTCGAATAATGATCGGGCCAGAGAACCGATATACCGCCGTGGAGAAGGAATGCCTCGCCCTGGTGTTATCCATTCAAAAGACGCGACACTATATTACGAGACAAACCATACATGTGATATCACGAGTCAACCCCCTCAGGGTCCTCATGACTAAACCAGGGGCATTCAGCTCTCGCCTCGCTATATGGGCAATATTACTGTCCTCCTACCATATGATCTTCGTCCCACAAAAGGATGTTAAAGGCCAAGCTCTGGCAGACTTTTTAGCAGCCCACCCGGTCCCGGAGTCGGCCAGAATATACGAAGACATCCCAGATGAGGTCGCCGACTCGCATGCAACCTCTCACGATGATATATGGCAAATGTTCTTCGACGGCGCTTCAAGGACCGGACCCAAGGGCAACATCGTCGTCAGAGTCGGAGTGGTGCTAGTTTCTCCTTCCGGACTAGTGATCAATCGCGTCTACTACCTCACGGAACCGTGCTCTAACAATGTGGCCGAGTACAATGCTTTAGTCTGTCACGCCCCAGTTCCAAATAATCGGATTGGGAACACGTGGCATGCCAGCTGTACAATCAAGCATAGCTAAACCAAATTTAATGGACTATGATATGATCGTATGACGCTGAAGTAAAACTAATAAAGTAACATCACAGGCAGGTAAACTAGTCTCATCCATGAAATAAAGTAAGAGATAACTGAATAGAAATTCATCAGTGCCACAGAGTCCAAATGTCAACTATGACTAGAGGAGAACAGTCCACTAAATAAGTAAATGAGTACAAATGGAATGAAATGGAGTAGTAAATAAAAATAAACGGAATACTGGAAATGAAAACCACGTCTGAAGATGTAGCTAGCCTCCAGAGGATGAAGGCTGCGGCTCCACCTCAAAGTCATCGTCAACAAGTCCCTCTACTCCGTAATCAGCCGGGAATAAGTGCTCGTCAAGCTCTGGAAAAGATACCAGGTCCTCAGAGGGACATAACAAATACACAGGAAATTGACATGCATGATAATACTGAGCAGTAATGTACAAGTAACTATAAAGTATGCAACCAAGTATTTTCCTAACCAAACAAGGACAGGAAATACAAGGTAAGCAATAAAGGTGTTCTAACCATCTATGTGTAAATGCTCTCGAGACATCTCTAGTGGCACATGAGAGGGGGAGAAGAAGAAGAAACTGCCACCAAGCGTTCTACAGTTTGAGAAACGAGGGGCTACGAGCATCCAGCGTACATTGGAAACAGAAATTCTCATACACCACTAGTAGACTCTCCCCACCCAATGTACTCGTACCATATATGCGGTACGAACAATATACAAGACGTCATAGTAAATATAATGTAACTAAACCAAACTGCTAACAGACTCAAGTTCATATGTTAAGGGCCAGTCAACACATAACCTCTGTACTCAGCTCACTCATATGTGATACGTGTCTGAGACGGTGTCAAGTTATACTAACACTATACCGGGTAGTCATCAATGGAGACGAGTGCACACAAATAGCAATAAACTGGGAATTTGAAACTACTGCATAGTAATGTCAAGTAAGGTGTACTTGCCTGTGTCCAGCAACTGAGTATCCGGGTCCAAAGTAGAGTCCGAGTCCCGAGAAGCAAATAATCCTAAACAAGCATGATTTATAATTAATCACTATTTAACAATTTACTAAATTGATTAATTGCTAATTAACCAACAATCAATAGTATTTTATTAAAACCAACTATCTAGTACCAATAATTATGAATAATAATTATACAATAATAAGTATGTAAAATATACTTATTATCATACTTTTATATTCTATAATTAATAATACAACATAATATTTAATAATTAATTAATTAATTATAATTAATTAACTAATCAATTTAATACACACATGCATACACAATTCCTAATAATACTAACAAAAATAGTAAAATCCTTAAAAATCATTTTTAGTCTATTTTAATAATAAACTAAATAATATCAGAATAATAAATATATATTATATATATATTTTCACAGAAATGAATTTATTACTATTAAAACTAGTTATTAAATAAATAATTAAATAATAACAATGAATACATAATAATTCGAAATAAAACCTGAAAATTCACTATAACCCTAAATTTAACCATTAAATCTAAATTCACTATTCCACACAATAATAACACATAATTAATAATTATTTAAATTAATAAATAATTATTAAACAACTTAATAAATAATTCTAAAACAATTCTAGAAATTACTTTTAATTCCTAAAAATTAGTAAATAATTATAAAATACCAACAATAATTCCCAAAATAATTTAATTAACTATTTACAATAGAAAACCTAACATTTACCAATTTACAAATAATTATATAATTAGTATCAATTAATTATATAATATACCAAGTAAATCAAAATTACCTTACTAAAATCTAGATAAATATAAATAAATATAATTAAATACTGGAAATATTTTTATACAGTAAAGTATATTTCTACAAACATTTTCTATATAATATATATTATTTAATTAACAACCAATTAAATAATATAAATTAAAAACAGTAATTGGAATTAATTTAAAAAAATCTAAAGTTCTCGGTTTTAATATAAAATAATTACAAATAAAATTTTATAATTTCTGGAAAAATTATTATAAAATACTACATTAAGTTTATGAACTTTTTCATCTACAAAGTTTTATTTAATTAATAATAAAATTATTAATTACTGATTAAAATAGTAAATACAATTAATTAATTAACGGCACATAAAATTCATAAATAAATAATATTAATTCACACAAAATTTAATGTAGATCCTATACTTAATTACTATTGATCCCCTTCAATTAGATCTAATTATTTACCAATAATTAGACAATAATTAATCATAAAATCTGAATTAAAATGGATTAAAAACCCTAAAACTAGGTTTTACGCATGCAAGGGGGTTTTCCACGTGGCAGCGCCACGTGGGGGGGGGTCGGGGCTACCTGGCCACGCCGCAGGGGGGTGGCTCCGCCGTCTGGGTGCGGTGGCTGCGCCTGGAACGACTGGTGGTCGCCGGTTCTGCTGCTCGCAGCAGCCGTAGTCCCGTCCGGCCTCGTGCTCCTCCGTACGTCGGCGAGGAGTCTCGGGTTGAGGGAGGAGGTAGGCGAGGGGAAGGCGAGGTCAGGGGGGCGGCTTGGAGACAAAACTCTAGGGTTAGGGTTATGAGAAACTTGGTTAAAGAATGCTATATATATATATATATATATATATATATATATATATATATATATATATATATATATATATATATATATATATATAGGATTCTAGGGTTCTAAGTTAGTATATATAGATAATCATATCTATTAATAATAACTAAAATAAATTATCTATTAATAAACAAAAATAACTAATTAATTAGAATATGGAATTTTCCATATTCTAGGGTTTCTAGACTAGGATTAAGGTTTAGGGAGTTCCTAATACAATGCACACACAAACACTTGCATATATATATTTTATATATATATATATATATATATATATATATATATATATATATATATATATATATATATATATATATATATATATACACACATATATATATCTAACTATATAAATAATTAATAATGAATTAAATAACATCTATTTAATAATTAAATAAAAAAAATAAAAAAAATAATAACATAAAATGTAAAAATTTGAGGGGTTTTACATTCTACCCAACTTATTAGAATTTCGTCCTCGAAATTAAAAACAAGCTAGGATTAAAAGAAAACACACAATCATATTTCTAAATCTAGGAAATTTTACAGACTAAATTAAACATAATCTAGAGAGTGAATAATTGCAGAATTAAATCATACCGGACGCCTCACGAAGGTATGGATAACACTCCAGAATAGAATCTTCCCGCTCCCACATCGATTCGCCCGGTGAATGGTGCTTCCACGCAACTCGGACTAGTCAAATGGTCTTCCCCTTCAATACTTTTTCTCTGCGGTCTAGGATCTCCACAGGCTGCTCCTCGTAGGACAAAGTCGGTCCCACGGTAATCTCTGAATGATCAAGTACGTGGTTAGGGTCTGCCACATACTTCCTCAACTGGGAGACATGAAATACATCATGAACGCCTTCCAATGACTGCGGCAGTGCCAATCTGTATGCAACCTCGCCAACTTTCTCCAACACATCGAATGGTCCGATGTACCTTGGGCTGAGCTTTCCTCTGACTCCAAATCTGATTGTACCTCTAGTCGGGGAGATTCTCAAGAACACATGATCTCCTTCCTTGAACTCAAGAGGTCGCCTATGAGTGTCTGCCCACTGTTTCTGCCGGTCCTGTGCTGCTCGAAGATGCCCCTGAATCTTCTTGACTGTATCCACTGTACGAGTCACTGACTCTGGTCCCAATATCTGTCTCTCGCCTATATCACCCCAACATGCTGGCGATCGACACTTCCTTCCGTATAATGCCTCGAAAGGGGCCATCTGGATACTTGCCTGGTAGCTATTGTTGTAAGAAAACTCTACCAAATGCAAGTGATCCTCCCAGGATCCTCCAAAATCCAACATACAAGCTCTCAATATGTCCTCTAACGTCTGAATGGTACGCTCTGACTGTCCGTTCGTCTGAGGGTGATAAGCGGTGCTGAACTTCAGTCTTGTGCCCAGACTTTCCTGCATGCTCTTCCAGAAGTGCGATGTGAATCTCGAATCTCGATCGGAGACTATACTGACTGGTACTCCATGTAATCGCACTATCTCCTTCATATATAGATCTGCCAATACCTCTGTAGATTGCCCCACTCGAAATGGTATGAAATGAGCAGACTTTGATAATCTGTCCACAATCACCCAAACTGCATCTCGTCCAGCTGGGCTTCTTGGAAATCCCGTAACAAAATCCATAGTGATGTGCTCCCACTTCCACTCAGGTATCGGAAGCGGTTGCAACAATCCTGCTGACCTCTGATGTTCAGCCTTGACTTGCTGACACACCAAGCACTTTGCTACGAACCGTACTATTTCATGCTTCATTCCATGCCACCAGTAGTGCTGTCTCAGGTCCCTGTACATCTTTGTACCTCCTGGATGAATAGAATAAGTCGAGCTATGAGCCTCTGTCATCAGCTCCTGCCTGATCTCTCTATTAGGAACATAGAGGCGATTTCCGCACCTCAAGGTCCCATCTTCGTGAATCCTCAATCCAGTCTGCAGTCCTTGCTCTGTCCTCTGTCGAAGCCTCTGATATCTGGCATCTGTCGGTAAGGTCGACTTGATCCGCTCTACCAATAAAGATTGAACCTGAAGGTTCATCATCTCTGCAACTCCTCCAGGCCTAACAATTTCGATGCCCATCTTTTCCAAGTCATATAGCAACTCCTTCTGTGATGTCAAGAAGTGTGCCATAGGCCTTCGGCTCAATGCATCTGCTACTGAATTCGCCTTCCCTGGATGGTACTGTAACTCAATATCAAAATCTGCCATCAACTCAAGCCAATGCCTCTGTCTCAAATTTAAATCCTTCTGAGTATAGACATACTTGAGGCTCTTATGATTTGTATATACCTCCACTGCTTCTCCATACAGATAATGCATCCAAAGTTTCAAGGCAAATATCACCGCCGCAAGCTCTAAGTCGTGCGTGGGATAATTCTTCTCGTGGGTCCTCATCTGCCGAGAACCATATGCAACTACCTTCCCATGCTGCATCAAGACGCATCCTAATCCCTTTCCGGAAGCATCGCTATAGATGACAAAACCTCCTGATCCCGATGGAATGGTCAAGACTGGTGCAGTAGTAAGGCGTTTCTTCAAATCATCAAAAGCAACTTGGCACTCTTCCGTCCACTCGAACTTCTGATCCTTGCGAGTCAACTTCGTCATAGGCTCCGCAATTCTTGTAAAATTCTCTACGAACCTCCGGTAATATCCGACAAGTCCAAGAAAACTTCGTACCTCTAAAACATCAGTTGGGGTTGGCCACGACTCAACTGCTGATATCTTCGTCGGATCCACTTCTATGCCTTTTCCTGAGTAACATGTCCAAGAAATGAAACATGATCAAGAAGAAAATCATACTTACTCAGCTTTGCATACAGCTTCTGATGCCTCAAGATCTCCAGCACCTTCCTCAAGTGATCCTCATGCTCTTCATGGTTCTTTGAATACACCAAAATGTCGTCGATGAATACGACGACAAACTTATCAAGATATTCATGGAATACTCTGTTCATTAAATTCATGAACACAGCCAGTGCATTTGTCAAACCAAAGGGCATTACTAAGAACTCGTAATGACCATACCGAGTCCAGAATGCCGTCTTCTGGATGTCTTCTTTCTGAACCTTCACTTGATGGTATCCCGACCTCAGATCAATCTTCGAGAATACCTGGGCTCCTGTCAGCTGGTCAAATAGATCATCAATTCGGGGCAGGGGATACTTGTTCTTGATCGTCACAGCATTAAGAGCCCTATAATCAATGTACATACGAACTGTTCCATCTTTTTTTGGCACAAACAAGACCGGGGCTCCCCAAGGTGATGCACTTGGTCTGATAAATCCCTTGTCTTGCAACTCTTGCAGCTGCACCTTCATTTCATCCAGCTCCTTCTTTGCCAGTCGATAAATATTTGAAGAGATTGGTGTCGCTCCTGGTATGAGCTCATTGGTGAACACAACCTCTCTATCGGGTGGTAGACCCGGCAGATCATCGGGAAAGACATCAGAAAACTCATCAATGATCGGTGGCGGGGCAACCTCCATCGCCATGCAAGCTCCATGATACTGAGATACTCCCTTCTCAATGCTTCCTCTCTGAAATTCAAACTCCGGCTGGCCTGGCGGTCTAAATATAGCACAACCCCTGTGGCAATTCAATATCGTATGATATTGACTAAGCCAATCCATACCCAATACTACGTCGAAATTTGGCATAGGAAATACCAAAAGTCGAGCTCTCATCTCTCGGCCACAAATAACTACCGAACAGGTTCTATATGTACTAGTCACAGGTACTATACCCCCACCAGTAATAATTTTCTAACTCTTAGGCATAGTAGAAGTAGCTATCCTATGCACTGCTACAAATCTAGATGATATAAATGATAGGGTGGCACCAGAATCAAATAATACTATAGCAGGCAATGAACCTACTAGAATAGTACCTGTGATAGCCTCACCTTCGGTTCCATCTTCTCCCTGAGTGAGAGCAAAAATCTGTCCTTACTTCTTATTTCCTGTCTGCTGCTTGGCTTTCTCAAACTGTGCTGACTGTGAAGTGAATATAGGTCCTCTCTGCTGACCTCCTGGTGCTGGTGGCTTCTGTCCTCCAGCTGGCACAATGGCTCCCCGAACTGGGCAATCTCGAGCCTGATGCTGGCTCGATCCACAAGCTAAGCAAGTACCCAGCATCCTTCTGCACTCTCTCTGTAAGTGTCCCTTCCAGCCACAGAAATGGCAAGTCGGAAGCTCCTTAGACTAGTAGGGTCCAGTCTTCTGCTGATGCTGGTGATGTCCCATAGGTCTCCTGATAGGACCTCCTTACTGCGTCTTCGTCTGCACTGGCTGGTTCTTCTGCTGGTTCAGCTTCCTCTTGCTAATTGTCTCCTGAATCCTGGCCTCTGTCAGCAACTCAGCATAAGAGATTCGGGACTGAGAGCTAGTATAATGCTGTAGCTCCTGCCTCAGCCCGTTGTGAAATCTCTTGGCCTTCTCCAGATCATTGGGTATCAGTACCTCTCCATATTTGCTGAGTCGACTGAACTCCGAGTCATACTCGTCAACTGTCTTGTTCCCTTGCTCTAGGTGCAGGAACTGGTTGTATAAGGCATTCTTCACAGTAGTAGGAAAGTACTTCTTATCAAAAAACTCCAGAAATTGTTCCCACGACTGACGAGTACCCAACTAACGCTCCATAGAATCCCACCAGTGATGAGCATTCCCCTCCAGCTGAGTTCTTACGCCAGTCATCCATAAATCCTCAGGCAACTGAGATGCCTGCAATTTCTTCTTGGTGCTGGTGATCCAAGTAGTGGTCTCCTCCGGACTCTCGTTTCCCAAATAAGGTTTGTGGTTCATCTGCACGTAGTCCTTCACTGAACCTACCCGTGCTGGTCTCACGGGAACTAGTGTCGAAGCTGGTGCAGGTGCTGGTGCTGTCATCCTCTCCATAGCTGTCAAGAATCCCTGACTCATCTCAGCAGCTTCTCGTCTTTGCTCAGCTGCTTCTTGCCTCTGCTCTGCTGCCTGCTGTCTCTGTTCTTGCATCATCATGTGCATGAACTGAAACATCTGTGCCTGACTGTCTTGAGGCACAGCCGGGGAAATCCATATGTGTCTGAGGGTACTGCGGGGGAGGAGGAGGTACCCCAGTCGGTTGTGCACCAACTGGCTGAGACGTCTGCCCTGGAAGCAAAGGGTGGGTTGGAACTACCCTTGCGGACTGATCATCCGTACCAGATGATTGGTTGTCTCTACCGGCAGCGGTACGTCCACTCCTTAGATTCATGATTCTGCAGAGATAAGATAGAAGGAATTGAGAATAGGACGAAAACAAACAAGATGCAAAAGAATTTGTTCAAGGATAATCAAGAATGATATAGTCAAGTATGGATGAGACCTAATATTCTAAACCTAATTTGCAGGCTTGTTCAGTACAGTAATGTAACCAAACAAATTTCTGACCTGCATGGGCCACCACTAAAACATGTCACGCCCCAGTTCCAAATAATCGAATTGGGAACACGTGGCATGCCAGCTGTACAATCAAGCATAGCTAAACCCAATTTAATGGACTATGATATGATCGTAGTACGCTGATGTAAAACTAATAAAGTAATATCACAGGCAGGTAAACTAGTCTCATCCATGAAATAAAGTAAGAGATAACTGAATAGAAATTCATCAGTGCCACAGAGTCCAAATATCAACTATGACTAGAGGAGAACAGTCCACTAAATAAGTAAATGAGTACAAATGGAATGAAATGGAGTAGTAAATAGAAATAAACGGAATACTGGAAATGAAAACCACGTCTGAAGATGTAGCTAGCCTCCAGAGGATCAAGGCTGCGGCTCCACCTCAAAGTCGTCATCAACAAGTCCCTCTACTCCGTAATCAGCCGGGAATAAGTGCTCGTCAAGCTCTGGAAAAGATACCAGGTCCTCAGAGGGACATAACAAATACACAGGAAATCGACATGCATGATAATACTGAGCAGTAATGTACAAGTAACTATAAAGTATGCAACCAAGTATTTCCCTAACCAAACAAGGACAGAAAATACAAGGTAAGCAATAAAGGTGTTCTAACCATCTATGTGTAAATGCTCTCGAGACATCTCTAGTGGCACATGAGAGGGGGAGAAGAAGAAGAAACTGCCACCAAACGTTCTACAGTTTGAGAAACGAGGGGCTACGAGCATCCAGCGTACATTGGAAACAGAAATTCTCATACACCACTAGTAGACTCTCCCCACCCAATGTACTCGTACCGTATACGCGGTACGAACAATATACAAGACGTCATAGTAAATATAATGTAACTAAACCAAACTGCTAACAGACTCAAGTTCATATGTTAAGGGCCAGTCAACACATAACCTCTGTACTCAGCTCACTCATATGTGATACGTGTCTGAGACGGTGTCAAGTTATACTAACACTATACCGGGTAGTCATCAATGGAGACGAGTGCACACAAATAGCAATAAACTGGGAATTTGAAACTACTGCATAGTAATGTCAAGCAAGGTGTACTTGCCTGTGTCCAGCAACTGAGTATCCGGGTCCAAAGTAGAGTTCGAGTCCCGAGAAGCAAATAATCCTAAACAAGCATGATTTATAATTAATCACTATTTAATAATTTACTAAATTGATTAATTGCTAATTAACCAACAATCAATAGTATTTTATTAAAACCAACTATCTAGTACCAATAATTATGAATAATAATTATACAATAATAAGTATGTAAAATATACTTATTATCATACTTTTATATTCTGTAATTAATAATACAACATAATATTTAATAATTAATTAATTAATTATAATTAATTAACTAATCAATTTAATACACACATGCATACACAATTCCTAATAATACTAACAAAAATAGTAAAATCCTTAAAAATTATTTTTACTCTATTTTAACAATAAACTAAATAATATCAGAATAATAAATATATATTATATATATATTTTCACATAAATGAATTTATTACTATTAAAACTAGTTATTAAATAAATAATTAAATAATAACAATGAATACATAATAATTTGAAATAAATCCTGAAAATTCACTATAACCCTTAATTTAACCATTAAATCTAAATTCACTATTCCACACAATAATAACACATAATTAAAAATTATTTAAATTAATAAATAATTATTAAACAACATAATAAATAATTCTAAAACAATTCAAGAAATTACTTTTAATTCCTAAAAATTAGTAAATAATTATAAAATGCCTACAATAATTCCCAAAATAATAATTAACTATTTACAACAGAAACCCTAACATTTACCAATTTACAAATAATTATATAATTAGTATCAATTAATTATATAATATACCGAGTAAATCAAAATTACCTTACTAAAATCTAGATAAATATAAATAAATATAATTAAATACTAGAAATATTTTTATACAGTAAAGTATATTTTTACAAACATTTTCTATATAATATACATTATTTAATTAACAACCAATTAAATAATATAAATTAAAAACAGTAATTGGAATTAATTTAAAAAAATCTAAAGTTCTCGGTTTTAATATAAAATAATTACAAATAAAATTTTATAATTTCTAGAAAAATCATTATAAAATACTACATTAATTTTACAAACTTTTTCATCTACAAAGTTTTATTTAATTAATAAAAAATTATTAATTACTGATTAAAACAGTAAATATAATTAATTAATTAATGGCACATAAAATTCATAAATAAATAATAATAAATACTAATAAATAATATTAATTCACACAAAATTTAATGTAGATCCTATACTTAATTACTATTGATCCCCTTCAATTAGATCTAATTAATTACCAATAATTAGACAATAATTAATCATAAAAACTGAATTAAAATGGATTAAAAACCCTAAAACTAGGTTTTACGCATGCAAGGGGGTTTCCCACGTGGCAGCGCCACGTGGGGGGGTCGGGGCTACCTGGCCACGCCGCAGGGGGGTGGCTCCGCCGTTTGGGTGCGGTGGCTGCGCCTGGATCGGCCGGTGGTCGCCGGGATCGCCGGTTCTGCTGCTCGCAGCAACCGCATTCCCGTCCGGCCTCGTGCTCCTCCGTACGTCGGCGAGGAGTCTCGGGTTGAGGGAGGAGGTAGACGAAGGGAAGGCGAGGTCAGGGGGGGCGGCTTGGAGACAAAACTCTAGGGTTAGGGTTATGAGGAACTTGGTTAAAGAAGGCTATATATATATATATATATATATATATATATATATAGGATTCTAGGGTTCTAAGTTAGTATATATAGATAATCATATCTATTAATAATAACTAAAATAAATTATCTATTAATAAACAACAATAACTAATTAATTAGAATATGGAATTTTCTATATTCTAGGGTTTCTAGACTAGGATTAAGGTTTAGGGAGTTCCTAATACAATGCACACACAAACACTTGCATATATATATATATATATATATATATATATATATATATATATATATATATATATATATATATATATATATATATATATACACACATATATATATCTAACTATATAAATAATTAATAATGAATTAAATAACATCTATTTAATAATTAAATAAATAAAATAAAAAAATAATAACATAAAATGTAAAAATTTGAGGGGTTTTACATAGTCATTGGCCTCCAACTTGCAAGAGAGCTGGGGGTAGAATATCTCGAAGCATATGGCGATTCACAGCTAATCGTCAATCAGATTCGGGGTTCATACGAGGTTCGCCATAAAGACATGATCCCTATCACCAAATAGCGATCAACATCATCTTGTCATTTGAAGGGTTCTTCATCGAACATGTTCCCAGACTACAAAATATCGAAGTCGATGCCTTAGCAGGCCTTGCCGCTTCCCTAGCGGTTCCGAACTATGCTCATCAATCGGTGGATGTGATAGGCCATGAACTAGTCTGTCCCAAGAACAATGTTCAATTCGTAGCGAGTTATTTCGCTCAGACGATCGACAAAGCACAAGACTGGAGACAACCATTCATTGACTTCGTAGTCTACGACATTCTGCCGGAGGACCCAAAGGAAGCCACCTCTATCAGAAGGCGTTCTCCCAGATTTTTCTACGATACAGAGACAAAAATGCTGTATCTCCGATCCTACGATGGATTATTGCTTCGATGTCTGTCAAACGCAGAAGCCAAAG
Organism: Iris pallida; assembly: GCA_029216955.1. Taxonomy (NCBI): domain Eukaryota; kingdom Viridiplantae; phylum Streptophyta; class Magnoliopsida; order Asparagales; family Iridaceae; genus Iris; species Iris pallida. Next base: position 5,694,554 of record JANAVB010000997.1, on the reverse strand, counting down.
AAGCCGTACGCGAAGCTCATGACGGTGTCTGCGGGGCCCATCAGCCCGGCCCAAAATTGCAAGATCGTCTTCGCCGAATGGGCTACTACTGGCCCACGATGGTAGCAGATGCGATAGACTATACAAGAAAATGCAAAGCCTGCCAAGTCTATGCGGACTTCATCCACCAACCATCCGAGTTTCTACATCCGACAGTGGCGTCCTGGCCATTCGAAGCATGGGGAATGGATATCATCGGTCCGATCACTCCACCTTCCTTTCGAGGACATCGCTTCATACTTGCCATCACAGATTACTTCTCCAAATGGGCGAAAGCTGTTCCGCTTGCAGAAGTAAAGACTTCAAACGTGATCAGCTTCCTCAAGCATCATGTTATCTATCGCTTTGGACTGCCCCGAAGGATCATCCACGATAATGGTTTGCAGTTCGCAAGCCGTGCCTTCTATCGGTTCTGCGACAAGCACCGCATCCAGAATATTGCTTCAACACCATACAATCCGGCAGCGAATGGGTTGGCAAAAGCATTCAACAAAACAATCATCAAACTTCTCAAGAAGTTCGTGTCATCCAACAAACACGACTGGATCGAGAAGCTTGGTGAATGCTTATGGGCGTATCGTACCACAGTCCGAACAGCCACAGGGAACACACCATTCTTTCTAGTGTACGGGAGTGAGGCAGTTCTCCCATTGGAGACTCAAATACCCTCGCTCCGTGTCTCTCTCACTTACCAATTGACGACAGACGATAACTATCGTCGTCGGTTACAAGAGTTGGAGGCCTTAGATGAAAAGCGCCTCTTGGCTCAGCAACGAATCGAGCTTTACCAAGCACGCATCTCCGGAGCCTTCAACAAGAAGGTTAAAATCAGAACATTCCAAGTGGGCGATCTCGTTCTAGCAGTTCTTAGGCCGATGGTCATGACTCATAAAATCGCGGGCAAATTCCAGCCAAAATGGGAAGGTCCATTTATCATTCAGGCCGTATTCTCCAACGGTGCTTACCGCCTCGCAAAACAAAACGGAGACTTGCTCATATTGCCCGACAATGGCAAGTTCCTGAAGAAATATTATGTCTAAACAATATTTTCCCAATTCCAGATTATTAAGTTATGTACCCGCTGGTACCACTGAACTCATATTCCAAATTCTAGATTATTGAGTTATGTACCCGCTGCTACCGCTGAACTCATATTCCAAATTCCAGATTATTGAGTTATGTACCCACTGGTACTGCTGAACTCATATTTCAAATTCCAGATTATTGAGTTATGTACCCGCCGGTACCGCTGAACTCACATTCTTCGAATCCCAGATTATTGAGTTTGTACCCACCGGTACCGCTGAACTCACATTCACAATCTCCCAGATTATCAAGTTTTATACCCGCAGGTGCCTCTGAACTTACATTCTGGTCACTCTTTTAGGTAGTAAGTTATGTATGACCATACCTCTGAACTTATTTCTCTGAAAGAGTTCCTCCCTCATGATCCACTACCCGCACTCTCATTGTATAAAAAGGGTAACAGATCCATAAAATTTCTAAAACGACCATGTCGATGTTACCTCTGAGTCGTTTCACTTCCGCCAAAAACAAATTACCCCTCTACATAGAACTTCCATATCCTCATTACCTCTGAGTCGTTCTATATACCCCTTCATAGAGCCCACTCCTGCCATGTCCTCATTACCTCTGAGTGGGAAGGCTCCATCGAAGAAACCTTCATGCTTACCATGTCCTCATTACCTCTGAGTAAGTATGTTGGTTCTCTCCCAACTTATTATCCGTATCCAGAACCAGGGTACGCCAAGGATAATAGGTCCACAAAAAGTCTTCAATTGGGACAACTACTACAAGCAAAGAACAGAGCGAATATATTTCGTTCAAAATCGGTGACATTCATATGACTACGTCTCATTAGCAAGCCAGAAAAGTTCTCTATTATTCCATTCAGACAAGAAGGGAGAGATTACATCGATGTCCAAAAGAAGCAAGACATGAACCGCAGCTAAAGACAGACAGAAGTATCAAAACAAAGACGGACAATTGTGAGAGCCCGCGAATCCTAGTTGTGGGGACGCATATACCAATCCATCAACCATTTTGCATATGAAGGATGTACTTGAGCAAGATCCTCGTCCGAAATAGGAGGATCAGAACTCCTAGTAATACCGCCTTCAAACTGGGGCTCCTCCTTTACAGCAATGGGCGCCAGCTCTCCTTTCCGTTCCTCCGCTTCTGGTGTTACCTCCTCCTTAACAAACGATGATTCTTGTTTGAAAGGGGGCAGCAACTCTTCCTTCACAATGATCTCAGCCTTCGGCAGGGTTACTGCAAGAATCAAAGATAAAAAGAAATAAAGTCAAAAGATGGTCAGAGCCTTACGCAGAGGACTCATGCGGATGTGAACGATAAGTCATTATGTGATTCGATTTACGAAGTGCTCATGCGGCCCACTAAGACAAATCCCATACGGGTCGGACATGGGGTATACCCCCATGCGGCTCGGATATGGGACATGTATGCGGCCCATACAACTCGAAACAGTTTGCATTAAAAGCTTGTGCATAAAGCATGCAACAGAGCCGTCGTTAGGGTTTCGAAGAATATGACTTTTCCAAATCCTTACCCTTAACAGCAGGACGAATGTTAAAGTGAGCTTCGGGCGCCGCAGCTGATGAAGGCGCCGCCTTCTTACCCTTCGCCGCAACAGTCTTCTTAGGAGCCATTGGTGATCTAAGAAGAGGATGACAATCGAGGAAGGAAAGGTTTGAATTGAAGGAGAGAGTAAAGAAGTTTCTTCTCTTAATTCCTCTTATTTATAGGAGAACAAAAGAGGGGGGGGCACGTAGACCAATAACCGCTTCGGGTCGTGTGCTGCAGGTAAAACAAAACTGACTCCTCGGATTTCGCCCCCTCTCTCATAAAGGAGATTCACCCAGGGCATAAGATCCAAAGATTTAATGAACCGACCCTTGGGATACCCCCAAAAGACGGCTCTAAAATGAATTAAAGGCAATTAATGACATGCATACGTGGCAGGGAGCCCATGCTGCTAGAAAATGTATGCGGCTAGACAGGCCATGCGGCAAGGAGTCCATGCGGCTCAGAAATCCATGTGGCTAAGGAGGTCATGCGGCTGAGATATCCATACGGTCCGAAGAATTTTCACATAGCCATGCTTCTTATTCAAAGTGTTTCAATTTTGCAAATTGAAAACTTTGAAGGGGGTCTTGTAGAAGCATGGAAAAGAGCATGATTGCCCATGTGGCTCAGAACAGGAAAACCCATGCGGTTCAAAAATAGACGAGCTTCAAGCGGCTCAAGAGCATCATGCGGTTCAAAAGTTACCAACTTGGACATGCGGCTCAAGCAAACACCACGTGGCCTTCTGCGGTTCGCTCCTGCAATTGGCCATTAAGTAAAGGCCCTATTTAATGCTCTGACATAAAGGAGAACTGACGGCTCTGAAATAAAGCTACCATAAAGACCCGTCATAATGGTAGACTCCTAGGAAAACGAAGGAAATCTCTGACACAAACCCTAAAATCCTTCATGTAGCCTTGATATGTGGACAGTCGCATGCGGCTAGGCAGATGCCATCCCATGCGGCTCAGGGAGAGGCCACCTCATACGGCTCAGGCAGAGCCTACCCTATGCGGCTCACGAAGACTATCTTCATGCGGCTCACTGAGAAGCCACCCATCATGCGGTCACCTACGCTAATGTAGCTCAGATCATTTCTATACGTGGCCAGTCTTATGCGGCTCAGTAGTGAACAATCCTCATGCGGTTCGGATTTCCTAAGTGGCTCGTGGTTAAGATACGTGCCAGAAGATTAGTTTTTCATGCGTCCCTACAGCTAGCAGCATAATAATGGGACACGTGGCATCAAATCGATCAAGATTCATCAACAAATCTCAACAACCAGGTTTAGTGCCATCCTCATAATTACTGGTATCAAATCAGATCATTTGCAATCATGCAAATTGAACACGTGGCGGAAGATCCGAGCTTGGCATAACAAATCATGAAGATTTATGGCAATCATCATTATTGCCTACAGAGATTTGATGCAATCTACATTAATTACTTAGATTTGCTACAATCAGAATGAAGGCCCCAGATTAATTGATCGTTAACCACCGACTTATCAAGGAGGCAATCATTGCAAACCCTAATGATTGCATCCCACTCCTATAAATAGCAAGGTGCCATTCCCTTGCGAAGCGGACTTTTTTTTTGAAAGAGCACCAGAGCACCTGGAGAGACTTGAAGAGAGAGAGCAGAGAGACAAAGGCCCACACAGAGGGTATTCTAAGAGCATTTCTTCCCCGGAGCCAAGGCTGCATCCGATCGTCCAAGGAGTAAGGCAGAGCTGCCGTCGCTTTCCCGAGCCTCTACCATCACCTCCAGAATCTAAAATAAACAATTGTGCTTAGATTGCTGTACCTAGGTTTTCGTTCCTAGGTTTTCTTTGTACAAGTGAGTTTGTATTCTGAAGTAAAAGTCTAGTCCTCCGATAATTGTTCTGTTCTTTTATATTTTATGGCAAACAAAGGCACCCACCAAGATCTCCTCAAAAGTGGCACTGCGGACACTCTTGGTATATGACTTAACCTCCTTAACCAGTCCCTTTCTGAACTTCTGGGCCTTCGTCGTCTCGGATAACCCCTCGACAAATCTACCCAAACGGCAGAACTCCCCAGCATACTTCTCTACGGACCGACTGCCCTACACTAAGGCCTCGAACTGAGTCTCAAGGGCACCTAGTGCTGCATTTGGAAAAAACTTCTCCTTGAACAGCTTCTTGAAGGTTGCCCAAGTCTGCCCTGACGTACCAACCCTCGGTTCATTCTGGTACCAAGTGCGGGACAAATTCTGCATCATACTGCCCGTCGCCTCGATCTGAAGCCTCGTTGGAATCTCTGCCAGTCTGAAAATCTCCTCCATATGCTCTATCCACTCATCAGCGTTCATAATACCCTCTGTACCCCAAAAATCTCTCGGGTACATCTTCTGGAAGTCTTGGATGCCCTTCTCCCTCGGCGGATGTGATTGCTGAACTACCGCGGGCTGAGCTGCTGCCCTCTCAACTGTAGTCAGGGCCAGGTCAATGCCCGGACTAAACTCTGCAGTCTGACGCTGCTGTTGGGCCTCCATAAACTGCTAAAAGAATATGAACAGCTGAACTGCATCAACTGTCAAAGAAGGTGGCTAATGCTGCTGGAGCATCTCTGGAACCACCGGGCTCGGCCTATACACTGTTGGTGGAGGGGCTCCACCAAATGCAGCTGAAATACCTACCCTAGTTGGCATGACTGGAGCTGCGGTATCGGAGGCTGGCTACTAAGGACAAGAGGTGGCAGACCTCTCATCAGTATCCCCCTGACCCGGGCGATGTGAACTAGTCTCGACCATCACAGAGATAGATCAAACAAGAAAACAATTGCTCAAAATGAGTCAAAATAGCAAAGAAGGACAGTTTATATTCAAAAGAAGACAAACAGCAGCAAAATATAGATATACGGAATCTGATAAGGAGTTTTTCCTAATGTGATTGAGTACCTTCAAAAATATCCTAACCCTACTGCAAGCTGCAGTGATACTCTAGTTTGAATACCACTGTATTTCTAAACTAGACCTGCATGGGCCACCACTAAAAACGTGTCACGACCCACACCCAGTGTAGGGGCACGAGAAGTGGTTACGTCCAGCCTACGTCGCAGTATCGGTGGTAAAACACTTTCCTAGGTCACATACGTCTAACAGTTATAAGGTACATGTACAGTATATACACTCCGAATAGAGGTGACATAATAAGGTACAACTCAATCACAACTAAGGAAGAAAGTACGATAAGATAGAATAGATGAAATCACAGAATCCACAGATGACAAATACAAGATCAGAGATATAGCTAAAAGTCTAAGATAAATATCTCCACAAATCCAGAATAACAAATCTTCCATAAGTACAAGTATATCCAACAAGACATGAAGATAAATAGATACTAATCTAGCTAACTAGCCTAGTCTACTGGGTAACATCCTCTGCAAGTGCTGGGTCCTCCTGAGAGTCCAGCTCACATGTGTCATCTAGGCCTGCTCTGTAATAAGTGGAACACAGCTCCTCAAGATCATCTGTAATATTTCAACAGGTCCAGTCAGGACTGGAGCTAGCACAGTACATCTCACACAGTTTATATCATGGCAGGAATATAATACAGGCAATAGAGTAAGATACATGAAACACTGAGAATATACTTGAGTAAAAGAGAAGACTGTAAAGAAATATCTACTATAAGTAAAGAGCTACAATGAACTAGTGATTTAGAGTACAATTTAGACATGTGAACGGCTTGATAATAAACATGAGAGGTTGTACATGGCTACACTACTTTGGAAATTGTCCACATGACTATTTATACTCCTCTATCCCCAATCAATACACAAGGATCCGTTCAAGTTATGTTATTGTACACAATTTCATATGGGGGCCCATAAATAAGTGCACATGAATATAAACATGGGGGCTCCATGAATATGAGAGTACATGAATCACAAGAGTGCACATGAATGGTGAAAGCATAGAAATACATGTTGAAAGTGAAACGCATATAACTTGATGTATCCGATGCTCCCGAGGGGGATAACATCGTATGAAAAGATCCATATAGTACTAATCTGTGTTTCCATCATTTCAGCATCAAGTAAAGTAATCTAGAGCAAGAATATAGTCCTAGCAAGTATAAAACGGTCAGAAAATGTAATCGCCTGATATCCTGAGTGTCTGAATGAAATACTGTCTGAAGAGTGGTGTTTGGCTCCTATCCAGAACAGTACAAGTCACAACATATACAAACTGGTAAAATAAAATGCTATGATGTATTCTACATGATGTTTGGGTCAATCTAGGCCAAAGTCAACCTTTGGTCAACTCTAGTCAAACTACTCTAGTCAAACTAGGTCGACTAGGTCAAACCTAGCCCAAAAAAGTCTTACTAGGCCTAACCAAGACTATCCTAGCAAGCACATATCAATACAAGTCACACAAGTCTACATCACCCTAACTCATGTGTATACACTCCATATACACAAAACTTGCACATTAGGATACCTATAGGCTACACTACATAGGCTATGAGCCATATTCACATATATTGGCAACACACACGTATCTATATACACACTAGTTATATAGACAATATGCATAATCTATATTACATCACATTTATCACACAAGTTATATACTATATATATATATATATATTTTTATATAATATATATATATATATATATATATATATACATATACACATAGAGAGGTAGGGGACAATGCATATGTATGGGTGTGCATCTACATTGTTCTCAGATTTTATAGGTTTTATGAATGCATGAGTGTGTGTGTGATTTAGGAGAAGACAGTGTCATATCTCAGTTTAGTAGTGTGTGTGCGTGAGTAAACACTCTCAGATTTCACAACAGTGTCATGTGCGTAGATCAACATAGGTTCCAGGTTTTCGGTTTAGGTGTGCAATGTGTGTGTGTGTGTTCAAAATAGTGTGTGTATAGATGTAGTATACATAGGTATCAATGGGTACAGAGTGTAGTATGTGGATTTGTTCTCAGATTTTTGTGACAGTGTGCAAGTGTTTACAGGTTTCAGGTTCCAGATTTAAACAGTGAAGTGTAGTGAATGATATGGTAACAATACACAAGTTATCAGCCCTATATCTAATATACAAAATTAGTCATATACACCCCTAGGTTTCGACAGTACAGATCAGTGTAAATCTTATATTTTCAACAGTGAATGGGTGTGTGAACATATGAATCATTGTAAGGAAATAGTGTAACCCCAAACAGTCTGAATTCCGAGGTTTGAGTCCCAAACAAAATCGAAAATCCAATTTCAACATAACCATGAATCCTTATGCAAACCAAATCTCAGCTGAACATAGGAAACAAAATGTGTACACCAATTTCATGTAGCAAATTCTCAGAGTTTACAAACAGTGCATATTAACAGGGTATCAGTTAAATAAAATTCCTAGACCCAATACAATTTCGAAAACTAATTCCTATGTCATCAACAACCCTGACATGTAGGCTACTTCCAGATATGTATAGGTGATCGAAACAACGTAATTTAGTCATGAAAAATATGCTAACACATTCGAAATTCTCAGGAATTTAGGGAATCAGTCATGTATCAGAATTTTAGGGAAATTTACCATTCGAATTTAAATTAACAACTAATATACAATTTAGAAGGTTGTTAATCATAATACTACATGTGCACGTGTCGTGGGGTGTCCCAGTGTCCAAGAATAGGACACAAATCGTGTCTAATCACTCCACATACACAGACACTAAAATTGTGCACTGACAGCATCATGTACGTGTGTCGAGTGAGGTAGGGACATGTGTGTCCCACCAAATGTGTCGTGGTCGTGCACACGTGTAGAGGGGGTCTAGGGCTAGGGTTTGGTCACCCTGAGTTGTGTCTAAAACGTGTCTATGTGAGAGACGAAACCAATGTCATAGCCTATGGGTCGGCTGTGCACTTGACAGCACGAACCCGTGCGGCTCAAATATCTCTCTAACCACTCAATAATATCCAAAAAAATTATAGGCTTAGTGTCAGTCATCTCGTATACGTACACACCAATTTTGGTGTCACCATTTGTCGTGTCCGTAGAGAAAACAGACATGGGTAGCAGAACTCCCGCTGAGCCCCCTTGCTGCGTGTCCAGTACAAAATAGGGCACAAAAAAGACACGAAACTCGACTCAGTCTTCACAAACATTAAAGTACATATCTAGATCTAGAGATTCATGCAATTAGTTTTACAAAAATCAAAAATCAAATCCCAAGTGACATTCTATCAAACACTTACACATACACTATGATACGTGTCCGATACGAACACCAAACGGACATAATTTCTAACCAAACTTTAGGGACAGCTAGAAGACACCTAGATCTAGGCTAGGATGTAAAGAAATTAGAATATTAGCATAATTTGAGGAGTTTTACCTATAGGTGCCAATAACAAAAAAAAGCTTCAAATGGGGGGTGTTCTCCTAGCTAGCCAAATGCTCCAAATTGATCCAAAGCTGGGATTATTCTCCATAAACAGAAAATAGGAGAGTATTAGGCTCTAATGCAAGAAACTAGAGCTAAAAAGGAATTAAAATAAAGAAACTATGGATTGGAGAAAAATGGAGATACCTTTCTTTTTTCTATGTGTTCATTCAATACAAAAGAGGCAAAAACTAATGAAGAGAATATTTATAGGGAGGGGAACCAATATTAGCCGACCATAGAGTGTAGGAATTAGGGTTAGGGTTTAGTCTAATGGGCTATGGGCCTAGTTGCACTAGTCATGGATTCAATTCCTAAGTCTCAAGCCTATGCACCAAATCAATAATCCTCCTATTTAAATCTTGATTTCTAAATGACTAACTAAGATTGACTTAAGTTAGACTAGGGTATCACCATGCTAACCAAGTCACCATAGCTAGGATCAACTCCTAGGTTAGCCTACAAAGTCTCAAATAGCCAAAGTCAAAAAATAGCAATCACCAATTCAATGAATTAAAATAAATTCAAAAATTGACAAATGACCAAAATACCCTCAATCTAAAATGTGGTAGTGACAGACTGTCCTATTACCATTGCATACAGGAATTTCAAAGCAAAGTTTTCGTAATGCCCCTCTTGGAATTTGATCTGGTCCTCAGGATGGACTGCTTGAGCAAAAACTTTACAATTATAGACTGTCACAGAGGATGCATGATATTCAACCCACGGGAGGACCAAAGTTTAAGGTCACAAGAGAGGCCAATACCAGAATTGATGGAGTCAACTATGGAATGGTAGTGGAGGAGAAAGAGTTGCCCTACCCCATCATCGAAGAGTTTCTAGATGTTTTCCTTGATGATTTATCAGGATTACCATCAGATAGGGATATCGAATTTACCATTGGTCTAGTCTCAGAAGCATCCCATGTATCACAAATTGCTATAGGCTAAACCCCAAAGAGTTAAAGAAGATGAAAGAGCAGATTGATGAGTTAGAAGGGAAAGGATTTATCAGATCTAGTGCCTCATCTTGGGGAGCACCGGTTCTATTTGTGTCTAAAAAATATAGGATCATCAGGATTTACATCGGCTATAGAGCTTTAAATAATATTACCATCAACAACAAGTATCTATTGCCTCAAATAGATGATATATTTAATCAGTTGAGTGGCACCAGGGTGTTCTCTAAAACTGATCTCAGGTCAGGGTACCATCAGGTGAAATTCACGAAGGAAGATATCCCCAAGACCGCTTTCAACACCAGGTATGGGTAGCATTAGTTCTTGGTGATGCCCTCCGGATTCACCAATGCACATGTAGTTTTTATGAACCTTACGAATAAGGTCTTCTACCTATATCTGGACAAGTTCGTAGTGGTCTTTATTGATAATATTTTGATATATTTGAAGACTCCTGAAGAACATAAAGAATATCTGAGGATAGCTTTGGAAATATTGAGGAGGGAAAAGTTGTATGGGAAGCTTTCTAAGTGTGAATTTTTCTTGGATAAAGTAGAATTCCTAACGAGAGATGGTACCACAGTAGATCCAAAGAAGATTGTAGCAGTGGAAGCTTAGGCTACACCCGACTTAGTGGCAGAAGTCAAGAGTTTCTTGGGTTTAGTACTATTAGAAGTTTGTACAAGAATTCATCCAGATCGTAGTGCCACTAGATAAGCTCACCAGAAAGAACGAAGAGTTCGTATGGACAAAAGAATGTCAGACTGCCTTTGAAGAATTGAAGAAGAGACCAACTTCAACACCAGTTTTGGTTGTACCTTTCAGGTCATGAGGTTTTACCATATACAGTGTTGCTTCATGAAAATGCTTGGGTTGTGTACTAGTGCAGAACAAGAGAGTTATATGTCACCCCTGTTTCCCGTATTTCGTAATTATACTCGAAGTTGGATTTTGGCATGTATCTTATTTTCTTGACTAGCAGATTTTGGATTTCTCGTACATTGGTTCTCGACCCGGCTTGGTTTATTTTATGGAGAAGGATTGGGTTGGTTTGGTTTATTTTACATTGGAACACCTTAGCCTATGCTCCTCCCTCATTTCCACCACAACCACCCTCTTTATTATCTCCACCTACCTTTCTCTCTCCTCATAATTCTCTTATTTATTTCTTCATCTTCTTCTTCTTCCTTCCTCCACACAACACCAACACCCCTTAGGCAAGTGCACCTTGCCACCACTTGAGAACCAGTCTTTATTTATCCATTAGCTAGATTAGGCCATGGTGATCAACATTAGAACTTGACATTTTGTGATTTGGAGTCTCCATTGTTCTAGATCTAAGTTTCTTCTATTTTCGGTTTTGCATAGTTTTGATCTATTTAAGTTGTATTTTTATGGGTTTGGATGTTCTTATGTTGGAGAGAATTGAATTTCACCCAAGATAGAACTTTGCAAGGTCGGATTTGGACTTATTTTGACCAAGTTAAGGACTTTTGAAGCTTTGGGTTCAACCCATGGAGTTCTTGCTGATTTGGAGAAGACAGTGAGCAGTATACGCGAGCTTTTTAGCTTGCGCCACTGAGCTGTGTGCGCTCTTTAGCGCAGCGCAGTCCGGTCCATACGCTGACTTTTGGGAGCGTATGTCTTGCATACGCTCACTTGGGTGACAAGGAGTCGTATGGAGTCCATACGCTGCCTTTTGGGAGCGTATGTCTTGCATACGCTCACTTGGGTGACAAGGAGTCGTATGGAGTCCATACGCTGCCTTTTGGAAGCGTATGTCTTGCATACGTTCACTTGGGTGACAAGGAGTCGTATGGAGTCCATACGCTGCCTTTTGGGAGCGTATGTCTTGTATACGCTCACTTGGGTGACAAGGAGTCGTATGGAGTCCATACGCTGCCTTTTGGGAGCGTATGTCTTGCATACGCTCACTTGGGTGACAAGGAGTCGTATGGACCTCATACGCTACCTTTTTGAGGCGTATGGAGTACTTGCACTGAGCGTATGACTTTTGCACTGAGCGTATGGCCTTTGGCTGACTTGGTCTTATGTCAGCGTGTCAGATTTGGTTTTATTTTCCTTAAGCTTGGCTCTTCTATAGCCCTATATATTGATATTTTATTAGATATTTTTTGCCCATTTTATATCCTTACGCCTTTTGTTATGAACTTGATAATCACGAATTTATGTAATATGTTTGGAAAGGATAACTGAGCCTGACACGATAGTGACCCGTAGTGGTGCACTCCTGACATGAGTAACCTTACATGACCTGATAGTGGCCGTCGTGGCACACTCCTGACTAGTACACTTAACCTGATAACCTGACATATTATATCTTGATAAGTTGTTGCGACGGCTACTTGACATGACATGACCTGTATAATAACCTGGACACCGTGGGCGATTGTGCTTGTATAAATAAACCAGTCCCGTCTTGCATCATGCCTAGGATGGGACTCCTGAGTACCACGGCCAGGAGTACCTACTAAAATGGACTAAGGCTAATAACTAGATTAATACATTAGTCATGACGAGATTTCCCAGCTACAGGCAATCCCGTTACCTGGGCACGTCTTGGGATCTGTAGCCTGCCGTCGAGTAGGGCACATTTCCAGCACACTGTCATGTGTTGTACCCTTCAAGCTACCTAAGGGTACATTCATTTTCTGGACGATGTACCCACCTGAATTCAACTCTAATCTTTTAACCCGGATAACCTGGATGGTCTGCAGGGCTTGTGGCTGTGGAATAATCTTACTGCATCTTATTAGTAATTAGGCTTGTGACAACCCTAGTTAGTTAAAGTATCAAGCCGTAATTCTTGCTTGGCCGTGAAGTGATTGGATGGAGTCTAACCAGTCTAGTCTTGCCCTGATCCTGTTCCAAATTATTGAATGACCAGAATGCTTGTATTTATTTTACCGATAAATGGGGAGAATTCCAAGTTCTGTTCAGACGAAGGGTTACAACCCCGGTCCTTGTTTGGTTTACGGGTTATAACCTGGTTATCTGAATAGTTCCATGGTTATCTCGTCGTATATCATCCTGGTGTATTTTCTTTATTTCTAGTTTTTACTTTTATTTATATCTTGTGTTGATTGCTGGTTTTAGCTCTTAAGTGAAGCTTCCTTTGTGGCACTTGCTCTCTCTGGGGTCTAAACCAGCTGGTTTTGTGTGGCCAAATTTCGGAGCAGCTCCAGAGGATCTACCGACCTTCCTGTCGGATGGTTAACACTAGAAGGAATCCTGGCAACGAGTGGGTTTTATTTTACTCTCCCACTCCCTTGTAAAAATATTTTTTTGAGGCGTTTAGTCGACGAGCACCTATTTAGCTCAATTGCACTTACTTACTGTCTGCCTACGGGCTGTAACATGATTAACAGATCCTAGGGTTGATCATGTATGACTAAACTCTTGCTAGTCCTGATATTTTGTAACGACTAGCTTCATGATCAACTGAATATGTAATGTTTGGGACGCCTTACTATTGTATATTTAATGATCATATATCTTGTGACTTTTACTTACTTGCTTGTGATTGAGACACTAGGCTTGTTCATGACCTTAAGAGACTGTTGGCTTGTAGATAAACCCTCATGTATCTAGACAGCCGTGACCGTATAGCGAGATGGATTCCATTTCATATACGTAGCTGGCTATGTTTGCCCCCGCTCTCCAGTATTCTGGTTCTGGGGCGTGACATGGTTTAAGTGGTGGCCCATGCAGGTCTTGTAAATCAAGATATGTGAGGGTTTACCGAATAGATGTCTCAATCAGTATTCGTCCTTGATCTCTGCTCGTATCTTCTGAATCCCTGGATTCTTGTCCTGATCATATGCTTGTATCGTTGATCTGTCCTGGTCCTTCCTTATTGTTCCCTATGTCGTCTTCTTCAGCGGCATTATTCGTGGTCCTACTGACCAGCAAGGTGGAGCACCTCCCGCGGACCAGCAGCAACCTGGAGATCAAGCCCAGCATTCCGGAGTAGCCTCCAGAGTTGTGCCTTCTGGCGGAGAGCCACCAGTCCAGCCAGTTCAACCTGTAGAACATAATGACGGCACTTTGGTAGGACTCGTCAGGACCTTGATAGCTTCCCAAGACCGACGTGGAGATGCCTCGCACCAGGCAGTGACGGATGCTTTGACCCGGGGCGGTCATCAGGGTAACAGCAAGGCGGAGCACCTCCCGCGGACCAGCAGCAACCTGGAGATCAAGCCCAGCATTCCGGAGTAGCCTCCAGAGTCGTGCCTTCTGGCGGAGAGCCTCCAGTTCAGCCAGTTCAGCCTGCCGAACATGATGACGGTACTTTGGTAGGACTCGTCAGGACCTTGATAGCTTTCCAAGACCGGCGTGGAGATGTCTTGCACTAGGCAGTGACGGATGCTTTGACCCGGGGTGGTCATCAGGGTAATAGCGCTACCAACAGCTTCAAGCGCTTGAACCCTCTATTCTTCGACGGTAGTGAAGATGCTATCGCAGCAGATGCATGGCTTCAGGACACAGAGGTGATTCTAGAAGCAGCCAGGACCCCAGAGAACGAGAAGGTGGCCGTTGTGCGCCTACAGTTGTTAGATCTTGCCCGCAGCTGGTGGGCAGCGCAGGCCGTTGGATTAGCAGCACCCATTGCTTGGGCAGTATTCAGAGAGAGATTCCAGACCAAGTATTTCGATGCCGTAGCTCGGTATGATCTGCAGACGAGGTTTACCAATCTGAAGCAAGGAGGCAGGACGGTCGACGAATATACGGCCAAGTTTTCCAGACTTAGTCGGTTTGCTCCCACCTTGGTGGCAACCGAGTATGATAGAGCCCAGCGGTTCCAGCAGGGACTTCACCTGGAGGTCTTGTTGGCAGTTGAGCAGTTTGAGCATCAGACTTTTGATGCAGTCTTGAGAGCAGCCCGGAGGCATGAGTATACCTCCCAGAGGATTGTGGATAGGGCCGGAGGTCGAAAGAGATCTCACGGCCAGATGAATCAGTCTTCAGCACCGGCCTCGGTAGCCAGGGCTTTGACTATCGGAGCTCCGAGGCGAGCGGCCTCAGTAACGTCGGTTCAGCATTCAACTCCGACGTACCCTCAGCAGCAGAAGCAGAAGCAATCTTCCGCAGTGGGCTGTTCTCATTGTGGGAAGCCAGGCCATATGGTGGCAGAATGTCGCAGGGCACAGGGATTGTGTCTGGCTTGTGGAGCACCAGACCATAGGGTTGGATCCTGCCCGAATAGGGGAGGTTCATCATCGTCTAACCTTTCTAGCTCCTCGGTGAGAGGACCAGCTCCGGTCCAGCAGCAGCAGTATCAATTGCCGAGGCCCTTGCCGCCTCAGACCCAAGTGTTCCAACAGCAGAACCCCCAGCAGAATGCATAAGTCCCAGCCCAGAGTCAGAGCAGGCAGCGAGGATTTCAGCAGAGGGGACCAGCACCCCGAGGGCACGGTCAGCCTATGGTGATGACCATGGAGGAAGGATTGGCACCAGGAGAGGTAGTGGCAGGTACTATTCTCGTCAACTCCTTTCCAGCTTCAGCTTTATTTGATTCTGGTGCATCACATTCATTTATGTCTGCACGATTCGCGACACGGGTAGGATTGGAGCCCGAGTCATTATCAGTAAGGCTTAATATACTTACTGGTAACGGACTTGTGGGAGTAGATAGAGTGTTTTTCTCGTGTCGGATCGTAGTTAGCGGTAGAAAATTCCCCGCTAGATTGATAGAGTTCCCGATGGCCGATTATGATGTGGTCCTAGGGATGGATTGGTTGAGGAACCAGTATGCTAGAATAGACTGCCATATTGGTAGGGTTGTTTTTAGCATTCCAGGAGAGCCAGAGTTTTCTTTCTCCCGAGGCGAAGTTGAGTCATCTCCTCCAGTATTGCGGATGGCAGTAGCAGCAATTCAGTTGCCCAGGATAGTCGAGGAGTTTCCAGATGTTTTCCCAGAAGAACTTCCAGGTATGCCTCCGGAGCGGGAGATCAAGTTCACTATAGACTTGATTCCTGGGACAGCCCCAGTGTCAGAGAGAGTCTACAGGATGGCGCCATCAGAATTGGAGATCTTATACAAGATGATTGAAGAGCTTAGAACCAAGGGATTCATTCGTGCTAGTGGATCGCCTTGGGGAGCCCCGATGCTTCTTGTGAAAAAGAAGGATGGTACGTCCAGGTTATGTGTTGATTATCGTATCTTGAACTCAGTGACAATCAAGAACAGATACCCTCTTCCGAGGATAGATGACTTGTTTGATCAACTCAAGGGGGCTTCAGTATTCTCGAAGATTGATTTGTGCTCAGGTTATCATCAGATCACAGTCAGAGAGCAGAACATTCCGAAGACGGCTTTTAGATCGAGATATGGGCATTAGGAATTCCTTGTTATGCCTTTTGGAGCAACCAATGCGCCGGCAGTATTCATGGACCTCATGAATCGCATCTTCATGCCTTACTTGGATCAGTTTGTGATTGTGTTCTTGGATGACATTCTGGTCTACAGTAAGAGTGAGGCGGAGCATGAGCAGCATCTCCGTATAGTTCTTCAGATCCTCAGAGAGCACCAGCTGTATGCCAAGTTCAGTAAATACGAGTTCTGGCTCGATCATATTTTGTACTTGGGTCATATCATCACCAGAGGAGGAGTAGAAGTGGATCCCCAGAAGATTGTAGCTATTGAGTCATGGCCAGTACCCAGCACAGTTGCAGAGGTTCGTAGTTTTCTTGGATTGGCCGGCTATTACCGACGATTTGTTTCAGACTTTGCTCAGATATCAGCACCATTGACCCAGTTGACCCGCAAGGATGCGCAGTTTACTTAGACAGCAGAGTGTCAGAGTTCTTTTAAACAGTTGAAGCGAGGCCTGATAACAGCTCCTATTCTCACGCTTCTAGATGGGACCGGGGGATTCTCAGTGTACTGTGATGCTTCAGACAAAGGTTTAGGATGTGTTCTGATGCAGCATGGGAAGGTAATAGCTTGTGCGTCACGACAACTTCGTGATCATGAGAGGAATTACCCAACCCATGACTTGGAGCTGGCAGCAGTGGTGTTTGCACTTAAGTTGTGGAGGCACTACTTGTATGGAGACAGGGTGGAGATTTTCACCGACCACAAGAGCCTGAAGTATGTTTTCACCCAGAAGGATCTTAACATGCGTCAGAGAAGGTGGCTGGAGCTTCTTGTGGATTATAATGTCAATCTGCAGTATCATCCTAGGAAGGCCAATGTCGCAGCAGATGCATTGAGCAGGAGAGCCGGAGCTTATTTTCTAACAGCGTAACCAGAGCTGTTAGCAGATCTTCAGAAGATAGGTATAGAAGTTGTTTTCCCTTCCAGTGTGGCCTTGATGGCCAGTATGCAAGTTCAGTCCACTATAGTCGGGAGGATCCGGATGGCGCAGTCGGCAGATTCCAAGCTTCAGCGACTCAGAGCAGAGTGCAAGACAGGACGAAGACTAGAGTTATGTATTCATGAGGATGGTACACTTCGATATGGTAAGCGTCTTTGTGTACCCAGCGGAGATATCAGGCAGGAAATCATGTCAAAAGTGCATAGTTCTCAGTATTCCATCCATCCTGGCAGTACGAAGATGTACCGTGATATCCGTCAGCACTTCTGGTAGAATGGCATGAAGCGGGAGATAGCTCGGTTTGTCTCTCGGTGTTTGGTTTGCCAGCAAGTTAAGGCTGAACATCAGAGGCCAGCAGGACTTCTTCAGCCCTTGCCGATTCCAGAATGGAAGTGGGAGCATGTGACCATAGATTTTGTGACTGGACTACCTAGATCCCCAGCTGGTAGAGATGCTATCTGGGTTATAGTTGACAGGCTCACGAAAGTGGCTCACTTTCTTCCATTCAGAGTTGGTCAGTCGATGGCTCAGTTAGCAGAGATGTACCTCAGGCAGATTGTCAGATTGCACGGTGTGCCAGTCAGTATCACCTCGGACCGAGATTCAAGATTTATGTCGCACTTTTGGCGTAGCTTGCAAGAGAGTTTGGGAACTCATCTCCAGTTCAGTTCAGCATATCACCCGCAGACAGATGGCCAGTCGGAGCGCACGATCCAGACTCTTGAAGATATGTTGCGGTCTTGCACACTTGACTTCGATGGTTCATGGGAAGATCACTTGTACCTGGTGGAATTCTTGTATAACAACAGTTTTCAGGCCAGTATCCGGATGGTACCATTCGAGGCACTGTATGGTAGGAAGTGCAGATCCCCGCTAGCCTGGGATGATGTTGGAGAGAGACAGATGCTCGGTCCAGAAATGATTGCCCAGACAGTTGAAGTGGTCAGGCGAGTCAGAGATCATCTTCGAGTTGCCCAAGATCGCCAGCGCCATTGGGCCAATTCTCATCGGCACCCTCTCGAGTTTTCGGTCGACGATCATGTATTCCTGAGGATTTTGCCTAACCATGGCGTCATTCGTTTCGGCGTACGGGGCAAGCTTAGTCCTAGGTATATAGGACCGTTTGACATTCTGGAGCGAGTAGGAGATGTATCCTATCGTCTCGCTCTTCCATCGTCGCTAAGCGAGGTGCATGACATGTTCCATGTATCCTAATTACGACGGTATATCCCGGATCCGAGCCACATCCTGGATCATTCGGAATTGGTTGTTGGTACCAACCTTTCGTATGAGGAGAGGCCCGTGTCTATATTGGACAGGAGAGAGAAGATCCTCAAGAACAAGACTATCAAGTTAGTCCGAGTTGCTTGGGGTCATCACTCTTTGGGGGAGTCAACGTGGGAGCGTGAGGATGATATCCGATCGCGATATCCCGACTTGTTTGACTCGTGAGGTATAATGTCTTTCTTATGCCTCATGCCTTCGATTCCTTGCTTGAACGAGTGATTGTCTGCCTAGTTATAGCTTGCATGTGATTAATATAGCTTGTCATTGCCTCTCTAGCCTCTTAATTAAATTCCGAGGACGAAATTCTTTTAAGGTGGGTAGAGTTGTCACCCCCGTTTCCCGTATTTCGTAATTACACTCGAAGTTAGATTTTGGCATGTATCTTATTTTCTTGACTAGCGGATTTTGGATTTCTCGTACATTGGTTCTCGACCCGGCTTGGTTTATTTTATGGAGAAGGATTGGGTTGGTTTGGTTTATTTTATATTGGAACACCTTAGCCTATGCTCCTCCCTCATTTCCACCACAACCACCCTCTTTATTATCTCCACCTACCTTTCTCTCTCCTCATAATTCTCTCATTTATTTCTTCATCTTCTTCTTCTTCCTTCCTCCACACAACACCAACACCCCTTAGGCAAGTGGACCTTGCCACCACTTGAGAACCACTCTTTATTTATCCATTAGCTAGATTAGGCCATGGTGATCAACATTAGAACTTGACATTTTGTGATTTGGAGTCTCCATTGTTCTAGATCTAAGTTTCTTCTATTTTTGGTTTTGTATGGTTTTGATCTATATAAGTTGTATTTTTATGGGTTTGGATGTTCTTATGTTGGAGAGAATTGAATTTCACCCAAGATAGAACTTTGCAAGGTCGGATTTGGACTTATTTTGACCAAGTTATGGACTTTTGAAGCTTTGGGTTCAACCCATGGAGTTCTTGCTGATTTGGAGAAGACAGTGAGCAGTGTACGCGAGCTTTTTAGCTTGTGCCACTGAGCTGCACGCGCTCTTTAGCGCAGCGCAGTCTGGTCCATACGCTGCCTTTTGGGAGCGTATGTCTTGCATACGCTCACTTGGGTGACAAGGAGTCGTATGGAGTCCATACGCTGCCTTTTGGGAGCGTATGTCTTGCATACGCTCACTTGGGTGACAAGGAGTCGTATGGAGTCCATACGCTGCCTTTTGGGAGCGTATGTCTTGCATACGCTCACTTGGGTGACAAGGAGTCGTATGGACCTCATACGCTGCCTTTTTGAGGCGTATGGAGTACTTGCACTGAGCGTATGACTTTTGTACTGAGCGTATGGCCTTTGGCTGACTTGGTATTATGTCAGCGTGTCAGATTTGATTTTATTTTCCTTAAGCTTGGCTCTTCTATAGCCCGGTATATTAACTTGATAAGCTGTTGCGACGGCTACTTGACATGACATTACCTGTATAATAACTTGAACACCGTGGGCGATTGTGCTTGTATAAATAAACCAGTCCTGTCTTGCATCATGCCTAGGATGGGACTCCTGAGTACCACGGCCAGGAGTACCTACTAAAATGGACTAAGGCTAATAACTAGATTAATACATTAGTCATGACGAGATTTCCCAGCTACAGGCAATCCCGTTACCTGGGCACGCCTTGGGATCTGTAGCCTGCCGTCGAGTAGGGCATGTTTCCAGCACACTGTCATGTGTTGCACTCTTCAAGCTACCTAAGGGTACATTCGTTTTCTGGACGATGTACCAACCTGAATTCAACTCTAATCTTTTAACCCGGGTAACCTGGATGGTCTGCAGGGCTTGTGGCTGTGGAATAATCTTACTGCATCTTGTTAGTAATTAGGCTTGTGACAACCCTAGTTAGTTAAAGTATCAAGCCGTAATTCTTGCTTGGCCGTGAAGTGATTGGATGGAGTCTAACCAGTCTTGTCTTGCCCTGATCCTGTTCCAGATTATTGAATAACCAGAATGCTTGTATTTATTTTACCGATAAATGGTGAGAATTCCAAGTTCTGTTCAGACGAAGGGTTACAACCCCGGTCCTTGTTTGGTTTACGGGTTGTAACCTGGTTATCTGAATAGTTCCATGGTTATCTCGTCGTATATCATCCTGGTGTATTTTCTTTATTTCTAGTTTTTACTTTTATTTATATCTTGTGTTGATTGCTGGTTTTAGCTCTTAAGTGAAGCTTCCTTTGTGGCACTTGCTCTTTCTGGGGTCTGACCCAGCTGGTTTTGTGTGGCCAGATTTCGGAGCAGCTCCAGAGGATCTACCGACCTTCCTGCCGGAGGGTGAACACTAGAAGGAATCCCGGCAACGAGTGGGTTTTATTTTGCTCTCCCACTCCCTTGTAAAAATATTCTTTTGAGGCGTTTAGCCGACGAGCACCTGTTTAGCTCGATTGCACTTACTTACTGTCTGCCTACGGGCTGTAACATGCTTAACAGATCCTAGGGTTGATCATGTATGACTAAACTCTTGCTAGTCCTGACATTTTGTAACGACTAGCTTCATGATCAACTGAATATGTAATATTTGGGACGCCTTACTATTGTATATTTAATGATCATACATCTTGTGACTTTTACTTACTTGCTTGTGATTGAGACACTAGGCTTGTTCATGACCTTAAGAGACTTTGGCTTGTAGATAAACCCTCATGTATCTAGACAGCCGTGACCGTATAGCGAGATGGATTCCATTTCATATACGTAGCTGGCTATGTCTGCCCCCGCTCTCCAGTATTCTGGTTCTGGGGCGTGACATTATAGCTTATGCTTTCAGACAGCTTATGCCTCGTGAGAAGAATTACCTAACCCATGGCTTGGAGTTAACAGCAGATATGTTTGCCTTGAAGCTCTGGAAGCACTATCTCTACGGCGAGATAGTATAGATCTTCACAGATCATAAAAGTTTGAAGTATGTCTTCACATAAATGGAGTTGAATATGAGGAAAAGAAGGTAGCTAGAGCAAATGAAGGACTTTGCTATAACTCTATAATAACATCCAGGAAAGGCCAATGTGGTAGCTGATGCGCTCAGTTGACACCTGATGGCAATTTTTTATACGAGCTCGAAGAACAAGAAATATAAGCACGCTTTGGAACAATCAAAAAAAATGGGGATTTCTCGGGTATTTCTAAGGATGGACCGCAAACCAGCCATTATGGTAGATTCAGCCAGTAGTGTCAATAGTCTCAAAAAGGGTGCCATAGATCTTTCTACGCATGTATCTTCTACTTAAGCTTTGTTAGTGACGACAAGGGCTTCAGCAAAAAAATGACTACCTTTCTCACCAGTGGGCGGGTCTGATTGATCCAATCACGACAAATGATGTCAATAATACACTTAATTGCTAGAGGATTTGGAGTGTTTAGGGATAGAAGTTATCATCCCTAAATTTTAGCCATAGTAGATGAATCTACGGATTCATTCCAATATTACGGATAAGATTAGAGAGACTTAGTTTCAGGATGAGAGTCTTCATAGTATCTGTGCCCAAGTACAGACAGGATTTTGTGAGGACTTTGTTATTGTCATATCCCTAATTTATAAAATATGTATATGAGTATTTCATATTTCGATGAGGTTTCAAATTTATACTTATTTAAATTTTATTATTATTTTTGGGATCGTGATTTGCTTTGACTGTTAAGGCCTAACTCTTGATAATTGTTGTTATTACCATTTTTATTATTATTTTTTATTATTCTAATTTATTTCCTATGACTACCCTTCCCCAAAAAAAAAAACAATATCTAACCTAACCCTTAACCTTTCTCACTCACCAGTCGCCCCCATCTCTCTCTCTCTTCCGATCACTCATCTCATCTCTCTCCTTACCCCCTCCTTCCCCCTTGGGAGAACAAGCCCACCTCTCCCTCTCGTGCACTCTCTCTCCCTTACTCTCTCTCCCATGTCCCGAGCTCCTCCTCACCTCTCTCCCGACCGCCCCCATCTTAACCGCGGCCGCCACCATTGTCGTCGTCTTCATCTCCTCCACTACCCTCATTGTGGTCGCCCTCGTCTCCAGCCCTCACCACCGCCTCCATAGCTTCTGCAACCGCCACCCCCACTTCATCCGCCACCACCATGGCTACCCCTTTTCCCTCAACGCGGCATGGACGGCTGCCGTGAGCCGCTTCTACCGCCGCCAGCACCATCACTGTCGTAGATTCCTCTCTTCTCCTCGACGACGGCTCCTGCCTCCTCCAACTTCCCATCCCTCTTTGTCTTCTTCGGTCGCAGAGCCTCTCCACGAGCTGCTATCGTCGTTCGACTCCTCCCTCGTTGAGCTCACCGACAAATCCTTCCCCTATTCTCTTCTTCCCGGCGGCTGCCGCGGAGCTTGCTTCTCCGCCGACGAGGGTTCCCAAGCACCCCTCTCTTTCCTCGGGCCATGCGCCTTGGGCCACGTACTGTCTCAACCAGTATACTTTTTCGAGCAGTGTTGTCACGCCCCAGAACCAGAATACTGGAGAGCGGGGGCAGACATAGCCAGCTACGTATATTGAAATGGATTCCATCTCGCTATACGGTCACGGCTGTCTAGGATACATAAGGGTTTATCTACAAGCCAGCAGTCTCTTAAGGTCAAGAACAAGCCTATTGTCTCAATCACAAGCAAGTAAATAGATGTTACAAGATGTATGATCATTAAATATACAATAATAAGGCGTCCCAAATATTACATATTCAGCTGATCATGAAGCTAGTCGTTACAAAATATTAGGACTAGCAAGAGTTTAGTCATACATGATCAACCCTAGGATTTGTTAATCATGCTACAGCCCGTAGGCAGACAGTAAGTAAGTGCAATCGAGCTAAACAGGTGCTCGTCGGCTAAACGCCTCAAAAGAATATTTTTACAATAGAGCGGGAGAGCCAAAAATAATCCACTCGTTGCCAGGGTTCCGTCTAGTTGCCACCATCTGGCTGGAAGGTCGGTAGATCCTCTGGAGCTGCTCCGAAATCTGGCCACACAAAACCAGCTGGGTCAGACCCCAGAAAGAGCAAGTGCCACAAAGGAAGCTTCACTTAAGAACTAAAACCAGCAAACAGCACAAGATATAAATAAAAGTAAGAACTGGAAATAAAGAAAATACACCAGGATGATATACGACGAGATAACCATGGAACTATTCAGATAACCAGGTTACAGCCCGTAAACCAAACAAGGACCGGGGTTGTAACCCTTCGTCTGAACAGAACTTGGAATTCTCACCATTTATCGGAAAAAATAAACACAAGCATTCTGGTCATTCAATAATCTGGAACAGGATCAGGGAAAGACTAGACTGGTTAGTCTCCATCCAATCACTTCACGGCCAAGCAAGAATTACGGCTTGATACTTTAACTATATAGGGTTGTCACAAGCCTAATTACTAACAAGATGCAGTGAGATTATTCCACAGCCACAAGCCCTGCAGACCATCCAGGTCACCCAGGTCGAGAGATTAGGGTTGAATTCAGGTGGGTACATCGTCCAAGAAATGCATGTACCCTTAAGCAGTTTGAAGGGTGCAACACATGACAGTGTGCTGGAAATGTGCCCTACTCGACGGCAGGCTACAGATCCCAAGCGCGCCCAGGTAACGGGATTGCCTGTAGCTGGAAAATCTCTTCATGACTAATGTATTAATCTAGTTATTAGTCCTTAGTTTATTTCATTAGGTATTCCTGACCGTGGTACTCAGGAGTCCCATCCTAGACATGATGCAAGACAGGACTGGTTTATTTGTACAAGCATAATCGCCCACGGTGTCCAGGATTAATTGTACAGGTCATGTCATGTCAGGCAGCCGTCGTAACAGCTTATCAAGATATAACATGTCAGGTTTATCATGTCAAGTGTTCTTGTCAGGAGCATACCACGACGGGCCACTATCAAGTCATGTCAGGTTATTATGTCAGGAGTGCACCACTACGGGTCACTATCGTGTCAGGCTCAGTTATCAATTCCAAACATATCAAGTAAATTCGTGATTATCAAGTTCAGGACAAAAGGCGTAAGGATATAAAATGGACGATAAATATCTAATAAAATATCAATATACAGGGCTATAGAAGATCAAGGGTAATCAGGCTACGCTCAAGCCAGGCTACGCTCAGGCTAGCGTACGCTCAGGTCTGCGTATGCTCGAGCTAGCGTACCAAAGGGTCTATACACTTCCAATGGGAAGCGTACGCAAGGGTCAACGTACACAAGGGCACGCTCAAGCTACAGGTCAGCGTACGCTCAAGCTAGCGTACGAAAGGGGCCAGCGTACGCCTTGCTCGCTTAAGCTAGCGTACCAAGGCACGCGTACGCTCAAGCTAGCGTACGCTCAAGACACGCTGCCAACAGGCAGCGTATCAAGGTGAGCGTACGCTCACTAAAGAGCAGCGTACGAAGGTTAGCGTACGCTCGCTAAAGAGCAGCGTACGAAGGCTAGCGTACGCTCGCTAAAGAGCAGCGTACGAAGGCTAGCGTACGCTCGCTAAAGAGCAGCGTACGAAGGCTAGCGTACGCTCGCTAAAGAGGAGCGTACGAAGGCTAGCGTACGCTCGCTAAAGAGCAGCATACGAAGGCTAGCGTACCCTCGCTAAAGAGTAGCGTACGAAGGCTAGCGTACGCTCGCTAAAGAGGAGCGTACGAAGGCTAGCGTACGCTCGCTAAAGAGCAGCGTACGAAGGCTAGCGTACGCTCGCTAAAGAGCAGCGTACAGCTCAGCGGCATAAGCTAAAAGCTAGCTCACTGTTCACTGTCTTCTCCAAATGGCAAGAACAGCAAGAGCTCTAAAGTTGAATCTAAGCTTCAATTGTCCATATCTTGGTCAAAACAAGTCCGAATCCAACTTTCCAAAGGTCAAAATTGGGTAGAATAAAATGCTCTACAACATGGAACCATCAAAACTTGAAAACAAAGGAGTTTAATAGATCAAAACCACCAAAATCTGAAAGTAACAAAACTCTAGATCTACAAGAAATAAAGCCTCAAAATGGAAAATAACAAGTTCTAATGTGGTTTAGAATCATGAGGAGAAGCTAATAAAATCATCAAAAGGAGTTCTCTTGTGGAAGCAAGTTGCACTTGCCTATGGTGTTCTTGGTTGGTGGAGAAGAGTAATGGTGGGGGAAGGAGAAGTAAATGAGATTTATGGAGAGAGAGAAAGAAGAAATGGCAATAAATATCAAAGGTGGTGGTAGGTAGGGGGGTTGTGGTGGAAATGAAGGAAAAGCATAGGCTAAGGTGTTCCACCCTTGGCCCATGATGAACCAAGCATTGGGCCGGCCGAACCAAGCCAACCCAAATCGAGAGTTAAACCAAGCCGAGAGCTAAACAAGGAATAAGCAAATACAAGATAAAATACGTATACGTATTCCAAATACGTAATACGAACAACAGGCATTACAACTCTACCCACCTTAAAAGAATTTCGTCATTGGAATTTAATCAAGAGGCTAGAGGGACAAGAACAAGCTACACTATTCACAGGCAATTATGCTAGGCAATCAATCAATCATGCAAGCAAGGAATTGGTGGCATGAGGCATAAGAAAGACATTATACCTTACGAGTCAAACAAGTCGGGATATCGCAATCGGATATCATCCTCACGCTCCCACGTTGAGTCACCCAAAGAGTGATGACCCCAAGCAACTCGGACTAACTTGATAGTCTTGTTCTTGAGGATCTTCTCTCTTCGATCCAATATAGACACGGGCCTCTCCTCATACGAAAGGTTGGTACCAACAACCAATTTCGAATGATCCAGGATGTGGCTCGGGTCCGGGATGTACCGTCATAATTGGGATACATGGAACACGTCATGCACCTCGCTTAACGACGGCAGAAGAGCGAGACGATAGGATACATCTCCTACTCGCTCCAGAATGTCAAACGGTCCTATATACCTAGGACTAAGCTTTCCCCGTACGCCGAAACGAATGACGCCACGGTTAGGCAAAATTCTCAGGAATACATGATCGCCGATCGAGAACTCGAGAGGACGCCGATGAGAATCGACCCAATGGCGCTGGCGATCTTGGGCAACTCGAAGGTGATTTCTGACTCGCCTGATCACTTCAACTGTCTGAGCAATCATTTCTGGACCGAGCATCTGTCTTTCTCCAACATCATCCCAGGCTAACGGGGATCTGCACTTCCTACCATATAGTGCCTCGAACGGTGCCATCTGGATACTGGCCTGTAAACTGTTGTTGTACGTAAATTCTACCAGGTACAAGTGATCTTTCCATGAACCATCGAAGTCGAGTGTGCATGATCTCAACATATCTTCGAGAGTCTGGATCGTGCGCTCCGACTGGCCATCTGTCTGCGGGTGATATGCTGAACTGAAATGGAGGCGAGTCCCCAAACTCTCTTACAAGCTACGCCAAAAGTGCGACGTAAATCTTGAATCTCGGTCCGAGGTAATACTGACTGGCACTCCGTGTAATCTGACAATCTGTCGGAGATATATCTCTGCTAACTGAGCCGTCGACTGACCAACTCTGAACGGGAGGAAGTGAGCTACCTTCGTGAGCCGATCAACTATAACCCAGATAGCATCTCTGCCAGCTGGGGATCTAGGTAATCCAGTCACGAAATCCATGGTTATATGCTCCCATTTCTATTCTGGAATCGGTAAGGGCTGAAGAAGTCCAGCCGGTCTCTGATGTTCAACTTTAACTTGTTGACAAACCAAACACCGAGAGACAAATCGAGCTATCTCCCGCTTCATGCCATTCCACCAGAAATGCTGCCGGATATTACGGTACATCTTCGTACTGCCGGGATGGAGGGAATACTGCGAACTGTGCGCTTCTGACATGATCTCCTGTCTGATATCTCCACTGGGTACACAAAGACGCTTACCATGCCTAAGTGTACCATCCCCATGAATACATAACTCTGGTCTTCGTCCCGTCTCACACTCTGCTCTGAGTTGCTGAAGCTTGGAATCTGCCGACTGCACCATCCGGATCCTCTCGACTATAGTGGACTGAACTTGCATGCTGGCCATCAAGGCCACACTGGAAGGGAGAACAACTTCTATATCCATCTTCTGAAGATCGGCTAACAACTCTGGCTGCGCTGTTAGGAAATAAGCTCCGGCTCTCCTACTCAATGCATCTGCTACGACATTGGCCTTCCCAGGATGATACTGCAGGTTGACATCATAATCCACAAGAAGCTCCAGCCACCTTCTCTGATGCATGTTAAGATCCTTCTGGGTGAAAACATACTTCAGGCTCTTGTGGTCGGTGAAAATCTCTACCCTATCTCCGTACAAGTAGTGCCTCCACAACTTAAGTACAAACACCACTGCTGCCAGCTCCAAGTCATGGGTTGGATAATTCCTCTCATGATCACGAAGTTGTCGTGACGCATAAGCTATCACCTTCCCATGCTGCATCAGAACACATCCTAAACCTCTGCCTGAAGCATCACAGTACACTGAGAATCCTCGGTCCCATCTGGAAGCATGAGAATAGGAGCTGTTATCAGGCCTCGCTTCAACTGCTCAAAAGAACTCTGACACTCTGCTGTCCAAGCAAACTGCGCATCCTTGCGGGTCAACTGGGTCAATGGTGCTGAAATTCGAGCAAAGTCTGAAACAAATCGTCGGTAATAGCCAGCCAATCCAAAGAAACTACAAACTTCTGTAACGGTGCTGGGTACTGGCCATGACTCAATAGCTACAATCTTCTGGGGATCCACTTCTACTCCTCCTCGAGTGATGATATGACCCAAGTACGAAATGCGATCGAGCCAGAACTCGTATTTACTGAACTTGGCATATAACTGGTGCTCTTTGAGGATCTGAAGAACTATACAGAGATGCTGCTCATGCTCCGCCTCACTCTTGCTGTAGACCAGGATGTCATCCAAGAACACAATCACAAACTGATCCAAGTAAGGCATGAAGATGCGATTCATGAGGTCCATGAATACTGCCGGCGTATTGGTTGCTCCAAAAGGCATAACAAGGAACTTCCAATGCCCATATCTCGATCTAAAAGCTGTCTTCGGGATGTCCTGCTCTCTGACTCTGATCTGATGATAACCTGAGCGCAAATCAATCTTCGAGAATACTGAAGCCCCCTTGAGTTGATCAAATAAGTCATCTATCCTCGGAAGAGGGTATCTGTTCTTGATTGTCACTGAGTTCAAGGTACGATAATCAACACACAACCTGGACGTACCATCCTTCTTTTTCACAAGAAGCATCGGGGCTCCCCAAGGCGATCCACTAGCACGAATAAATTCCTTGGTTCTGAGTTCTTCAATCATCTTGTACAAGATCTCCAACTCTGATGGCGCCATCTTGTAGACTCTCTCTGACACTGGGGCTGTCCCGGGAATCAAGTCTATAGTGAACTCGATCTCCCGCTCCGGAGGCATACCTGGAAGTTCTTCTGGGAAAACATCTGGAAACTCTTCGACTATCCTGGGCAACTGAACTGCTGCTACTGTCATCCGCAATACTGGAGGAGATGACTCAACTTCGCCTCGGGAGAAAGAAAACTCCGGCTCGCCTGGAATGCTAAAAACAACCCTGCCAATGTGGTAGTCTATCCTAGCATACTGGTTCCTCAACCAATCCATCCCTAGCACCACATCATAATCGGCCATCGGGAACTCTATCAATCTAGCGTGGAATTCTCTACCGCTAACTACGACCCGACACGAGGAAAACACTCTATCTACTCCCACAAGTCCGTTACTAGTAAGTATATTAAGCCTTACTGATAATGACTCGGGCTCCAATCCTACCCGTGTCGCGAATCGTGCAGACATAAATGAATGCGATGCACCAGAATCAAATAAAGCTGAAGCTGGAAAGGAGTTGACGAGAATAGTACCTGCCACTACCTCACCTGGTGCCAACTCTTCCTCCACGGTCATCACCATAGCCTGACCGTGCCCTCAGGGTGCTAGTCCCCTCTGCTGAAACCCTCGCTGCCTACTCTGACTCAAGGCCTGGGCTTGTGCATACTGTTGGAGGCTCTGTTGCTGAAATACCTGGGACTGAGGCGGCAAGGGCCTCGATAATGGATACTGCTGCTGCTGCTGCTGGACCGGTGCTGGTCCTCTCACCGAAGAACTAGAAAGGTTGGACGAGGATGAACCACCCCTATTCGGACAGGATCCAACCCTATGGTCTGGTGCTCCACAAGCCAGACACAATCCCTGTGCCCTGCGACACTCTGCCACCACATGGCCTGGCTTTCCATAATGAGAACATCCCACTGCGGAAGACTGCTTCTGCTTCTGCTGCAGCTGAGGGTACGTCGGAGTGGAATGCTGAACCGATGTTACGGAGGCCGCTCGCCTCGGAGCTCCAATAGTCAAAGCCCTGGCTGCCGGGGCTGGTGCTGAAGACTGATTCATCTGGCCGTGAGATCTCTTCCGACCTCCGGTCCTGTCCACAATCCTCTGGAAGGTATACTCATGCCCCCGGGCTGCTCTCAAGACTGCATCAAAAGTCTGATGCTCAAACTGCTCAACTGCCAATAAGATCTCCAGGCGAAGTCCCTGCTGGAACTGCTGGGCTCGATCATACTCGGTTGCCACCAAGGTGGGAGCAAACCGACTGAGTCTCGAAAACTCGGCCGCATATCCATCGACCGTCCTGTCTCCTTGCTTCAGATTTGTGAACCTCGTCTGTAGATCGTACCGAGCTACAGCATCAAAATACTTGGTCTGGAATCTCTCCCGGAATACTGCCCAAGCAATGGGGGCTGCTAATCCAACGGCCTGCGCTGTCCACCAGCTGCGGGCAAGATCTAACAACTGCAGGCGCACAACGGCCACCTTCTCGTTCTCTGGGGTCCTGACTGCTTCTAAAATTACCTCTGTGTCCTGAAGCCATGCATCTGTCGCGATAGCATCTTCACTACCGTCGAAGAATGGAGGGTTCAAGCGCTTGAAGCTGTTGGTAGCGCTATTACCCTGATGACCACCCCGGGTCAAAGCATCCGTCACTGCCTAGTGCAAGACATCTCCACGCCGGTCTTGGGAAGCTATCAAGGTCCTGACGAGTCCTACCAAAGTACCGTCATCATGTTCGGCAGGCTGAACTGGCTGAACTGGAGGCTCTCCGCCAGAAGGCACGACTCTGGAGGCTACTCCGGAATGCTGGGCTTGATCTCCAGGTTGCTGCTGGTCCGCGGGAGGTGCTCCGCCTTGCTGATCGGCCGGATCAGGTACTATGCCGCTGAAGAAGACGACATAGGAAACAATAAGGAAGGACCAGGACAGAGCAACGATACAAGCATATGATCAGGACACGAATCCAGGGATTGAGAAGATACGAGCAGAGTTCAAGGGCGAGTACTGATTGAGACATCTATTCGATAAACCCTCACATATCTTGATTTACAAGACCTGTATGGGCCACCACTTAAACCATGTCACGCCCCAGAACCAGAATACTGGAGAGCGGGGGCAGACATAGCCAGCTACGTATATTGAAATGGATTCCATCTCGCTATACGGTCACGGCTGTCTAGGATACATAAGGGTTTATCTACAAGCCAGCAGTCTCTTAAGGTCAAGAACAAGCCTATTGTCTCAATCACAAGCAAGTAAATAGATGTTACAAGATGTATGATCATTAAATATACAATAATAAGGCGTCCCAAATATTACATATTCAGCTGATCATGAAGCTAGTCGTTACAAAATATTAGGACTAGCAAGAGTTTAGTCATACATGATCAACCCTAGGATTTGTTAATCATGCTACAGCCCGTAGGCAGACAGTAAGTAAGTGCAATCGAGCTAAACAGGTGCTCGTCGGCTAAACGCCTCAAAAGAATATTTTTACAATAGAGCGGGAGAGCCAAAAATAATCCACTCGTTGCCAGGGTTCCGTCTAGTTGCCACCATCTGGCTGGAAGGTCGGTAGATCCTCTGGAGATGCTCCGAAATCTGGCCACACAAAACCAGCTGGGTCAGACCCCAGAAAGAGCAAGTGCCACAAAGGAAGCTTCACTTAAGAACTAAAACCAGCAAACAGCACAAGATATAAATAAAAGTAAGAACTGGAAATAAAGAAAATACACCAGGATGATATACGACGAGATAACCATGGAACTATTCAGATAACCAGGTTACAGCCCGTAAACCAAACAAGGACCGGGGTTGTAACCCTTCGTCTGAACAGAACTTGGAATTCTCACCATTTATCGGAAAAAATAAACACAAGCATTCTGGTCATTCAATAATCTGGAACAGGATCAGGGAAAGACTAGACTGGTTAGTCTCCATCCAATCACTTCACGGCCAAGCAAGAATTACGGCTTGATACTTTAACTATATAGGGTTGTCACAAGCCTAATTACTAACAAGATGCAGTGAGATTATTCCACAGCCACAAGCCCTGCAGACCATCCAGGTCACCCAGGTCGAGAGATTAGGGTTGAATTCAGGTGGGTACATCGTCCAAGAAATGCATGTACCCTTAAGCAGTTTGAAGGGTGCAACACATGACAGTGTGCTGGAAATGTGCCCTACTCGACGGCAGGCTACAGATCCCAAGCGCGCCCAGGTAACGGGATTGCCTGTAGCTGGAAAATCTCTTCATGACTAATGTATTAATCTAGTTATTAGTCCTTAGTTTATTTCATTAGGTATTCCTGACCGTGGTACTCAGGAGTCCCATCCTAGACATGATGCAAGACAGGACTGGTTTATTTGTACAAGCATAATCGCCCACGGTGTCCAGGATTAATTGTACAGGTCATGTCATGTCAGGCAGCCGTCGTAACAGCTTATCAAGATATAACATGTCAGGTTTATCATGTCAAGTGTTCTTGTCAGGAGCATACCACGACGGGCCACTATCAAGTCATGTCAGGTTATTATGTCAGGAGTGCACCACTACGGGTCACTATCGTGTCAGGCTCAGTTATCAATTCCAAACATATCAAGTAAATTCGTGATTATCAAGTTCAGGACAAAAGGCGTAAGGATATAAAATGGACGATAAATATCTAATAAAATATCAATATACAGGGCTATAGAAGATCAAGGGTAATCAAGCTACGCTCAATCCAGGCTACGCTCAGGCTAGCGTACGCTCAGGTCTGCGTACGCTCGAGCTAGCGTACCAAAGGGTCTATACACTTCCAATGGGAAGCGTACGCAAGGGTCAGCGTACACAAGGGCACGCTTAAGCTACAGGTCAGCGTACGCTCAAGCTAGCGTACGAAAGGGGCCAGCGTACGCCTTGCTCGCTTAAGCTTGCGTACCAAGGCACGCATACGCTCAAGCTAGCGTACGCTCAAGACACGCTGCCAACAGGCAGCGTATCAAGGTGAGCGTACGCTCACTAAAGAGCAGCGTACGAAGGTTAGCGTACGCTCACTAAAGAGCAGCGTACGAAGGCTAGCGTACGCTCGCTAAAGAGCAGCGTACGAAGGCTAGCGTACGCTCGCTAAAGAGCAGCGTACGAAGGCTAGCGTACGCTCGCTAAAGAACAGCGTACGAAGGCTAGCGTACGCTCGCTAAAGAGGAGCGTACGAAGGCTAGCGTACGCTCGCTAAAGAGCAGCGTACGAAGGCTAGCGTACGCTCGCTAAAGAGCAGCGTACAGCTCAGCGGCATAATCTAAAAGCTAGCTCACTGTTCACTGTCTTCTCCAAATGGCAAGAACAGCAAGAGCTCTAAAGTTGAATCTAAGCTTCAATTGTCCATATCTTGGTCAAAACAAGTCCGAATCCAACTTTCCAAAGGTCAAAATTGGGTAGAATGAAATGCTCTACAACATGGAACCATCAAAACTTAAAAACAAAGGAGTTTAACAGATCAAAACCACCAAAATCCGAAAGTAACAAAACTCTAGATCTACAAGAAATAAAGCCTCAAAATGGAAAATGACAAGTTCTAATGTGGTTTAGAATCATGAGGAGAAGCTAATGAAACCATCAAAAGGAGTTCTCTTGTGGAAGCAAGTTGCACTTGCCTATGGTGTTCTTGGTTGGTGGAAAAGAGTAATGGTGGGGGAAGGAGAAGTAAATGAGAATTATGGAGAGAGAGAAAGAAGAAATGGCAATAAATATCAAAGGTGGTGGTAGGTAGGGGGGTTGTGGTGAAATGAAGGAAAAGCATAGGCTAAGGTGTTCCACCCTTGGCCAATGATGAACCAAGCATTGGGCCGGCCGAACCAAGCCAACCCAAACCGAGAGTTAAACCAAGCCGAGAGCTAAACAAGGAATAAGCAAATACAAGATAAAATACGTATACGTATTCCAAATACGTAATACTAACAACAGGCATTACAAGTGTACTCTCATTTTTCATGTTTCTCGGGACATGTGCACCTTAATTTGTGCGTGGTCTCAATTTTTTGGCCACCCCGATCCATGCGCTGCCCTGGGTAGCAAGATGCCTCGAGCCCCGTGCTACCTCGGGTATCGTGCCTTCTCGATTTAAGTATCACCTTATTTTTTGTGCCTCAGCCATTGTGTCTATCTTGTGACACTTGCTGCATTGATTTGCGTGTAGGTATCATTTTGCTGCCATATTGGTTTGTGTGCCACTTGGGACTGTGTCGTATCAATTTTCACGTACGCACCAATTTGCGTGCCGCGTTGATTTGCGTGCTACCTTGAACCCTGTGCCGCATTGATTTGTGTGCTTCTTTGAGTCTTGTATTGTCTCGATTTACGTGTATATACCGATTTGCTTGTCGTATTGATTTGCATGTCATATTGTATCTTGCATCATCTCGATTTGCGTGCACACCTTGATATGTGTGTCGCGATGATTCCTGTGACATCCCGATATTATTGATCCCTCGATCTACATGTACGTCTCGATATTCGTGTACATCTCTATTTGTGTGTCTGTATCGATCCGCGTGCCTCGATTTCTATGCCAAATTTCTGCACTACTAGCAGGCCTACACTGTATAGCCTCATGCCATCCTCTGTGATTTCTGTTATTATTTTAATATTTTATGCTAAGGATTGTTTATTTTGTATTTTGAGGACCTCGATGGACATGCTAGCTTGGATCCTGATTGTTAAAGACTTGCTTACCGAGCCAAGCCCTCTAAGCTAGTATCCCTTGCTCATCGACGGCACTTGCCCTTATCTTGGATTTAATTTTATTTAATTTATTTGTAAATATAAATATATAACCATGATTAGTGTAGCTTAGTAGTAGAACTGCCATAATGATAACCTAGGATATCTTGGTTCGATACCGGGTTATGACCATATCGGACAACTCGGACGGGTCATCCATACCTCCGAGGACACGAACGCGATTCACCTGTATGGATTGTCCCTATATGTCTCGTGTCTGACTCACGGTCGAATAACGGCTTAGCTAACTGTTTCTGTCACTGTGCTTGTGGCTTGGATATGATTGTGGGTCTGTGATGCGCCTTTTATATCAATTCTTGTTGCTTATTTTGGATTGGCGTCCAGTACGCATCGTAGTACAACTAGAGGCCGAGACTGTTCTCGGCTATGGTTTGGATTCCAGTATGCATTATAGTGTTGCTGGAACATGGGACTTAGTGCTCTCGGTTTACGATTCAGCGACGGGTTGTACCGAGTAGATTTAGCCCCAATTAGCTGGAAGCTCCCGTCCATAATACAAAGGAGACTGCCGAATTTTTTCAAAATTCCCAATCGGGAATTTGTTTTGAAGATTTAGGCAGAATTGTTCCTTTGGTTTGCTGAACCAGACTCTTTCATGTTTATTATAGTATAGTAGACATGATTCCAGTATCTGCTAGGTAGAGTCATGACTAGATTTAGCTACTTGACCTGTTTTGTCTGTTGGATAGCGTGAGGAGTGCAGTTCCACTCGGGGGATGGTCTGTAACCCTGGTTCTTGTTTGTTTTAAGGGTTGTGGATCTGCTCCAGAGCAGTTCATGCAATCCTTGCCATTTTTTTGACGACATTAATTAATATATTCTTGTCCCCTGACCATTCATTCTAGGAGTTATCATAGTCTAGCTAGATAGGGCTGACAGTTGTCCTATGTATCAGGATTTGTGACCTTTAGATATATATGAGGATTAGGTATTATATGGATTATGATCTCGAGATATTGATTTGGTAGACTCACGTGGATTCTTAGATAGTATTGCCATTTCCTTTTAGATGATGTTTATTTTGATCAGATATGACTATGTGGATTCCTGGATTTAGAGGATTGTGCGAGTGTTTTGCGGAACGAAGAAAATATCGAGGGTAATATTATATAATTTTACTCGACTTCTCAAGCGCCCAAAATCTGGTACGATTGCTATATCTTGGTAGTTGAGAGGCTTGTTTTCTAATAGCTTGTGATCATCGATTCAGAGGATACTTGTGAGCTAGAGGGCCTGACATTGATTATGATGATTAGTTTAGTATTAGGTGATCGTCTTTCTTGACATGATATTTATTCCATCGTAGATAGAAGATTCCTGATAGATTGATCCGGTGGATAGACCGACTTGATTATTAGAGCTGTAGGCCCCCATGTGTACTTGAGATGCTATTCTAGTAGAGATCCCGACCATGTACCTGATTGGATATCCATGTCATGATGTGGGCAGATGACTTTATGTGACTGATTAATTGTCCTTGTTCCTGACATGACCACGTGCATCCGTGATATAATTTCAGCTTACCTTTTATGGTACTGTCCTGATTCTACTGGCACTTTGAGGTGCTACCTATCTACTGGCACTTTGAGGTGCTACCTCCTTGATTATATTGTACTGTGGTGCAATCTTGATATTCTAGCTATATGATATGATTACCTGCATGGGTACCTTGGTAGTTGGCATGTAGTCTTAGAGTGATTAGGATCGATTGCTTGCTTGTTGCATAACACTGAGAATGAATCACAACTGGGACTATAGGTGCCGAAGTTGATTTTTACTTAGTGTTCCCGTACTGAGGTACGATATCTAGGAGGATGATTATGTGACCACGGCATGTGATTTCGAATAACTGTAGGAAAAATCTAGGTAACTTAAACTGGTAGAAGCATTGGAAGGGAACGGAATCCCGAGATCATGCAGTACTAGCCGCTTGCCAAGATAATAGTCAGGGAATGCCAAGCTGGCCGCTAAGGATATTGTTACTGTCCATATTAACGGATGGCATTATCCGGCTACTTCACTTACTATGTACTACATGCTTGTCTTGCTCGCACGATGGCCTTACGAGGGACCGGTGCTTATCTAGTCTTGATATATTTTGTCCTGCTAGCTTGCTAAATCGCCACGATATGAGGATTCCTATCTTTTTTGAATTATTGGGGTAACAAAACCTCCATATAGAAAGCCGTAGGCATTTAAGTGGCCACTTATTCCCCTAAATTATTTAGCTTATTTCTTGCAAATCTGGCTGTTATCGAGTTCCAGTTGGCAATGTAGGCATTATTGGATGTTAGAGAGATTATGATGATTGCTGATTATTTAGCTACATTAGTTGTGGATTATTATAGTGTGTTGGTATCGCATGATTCTTACCCTCATTTATTATTCATATTCGTTTTTTCTGTCATATATTTTATTGTGCTGGCTTTTCTTCATCCGTCCTTGAGCATTCCTTTCTGGTACTTGTTGCGATTGGCCTGACCAACCCTGAATTGTTTCCAGATGACCTTGTGGATCTTTCAGACTTGACTTGGAGGATGTGCTTCAGTTCCAGACCATGTTAGGAACTGTGGGAAGGTATACTCATCTATATTATTATCTTATACTGTAGATTTCATGATTATCATATGAGTATTTCTTACTTTCCATATGATTCTCTCTCTTGTTTATTATTTTATTGTTATTGCATGTGGATATGAGATCGGATTTAGGCCAAAAATTGATTGCATACTAGGATACCCAACAAGATTGACAGCCGTAATCGTCGTATGACATATTTGTACCTTATACGGTGTAGCTGACCTATGTCCGTCCCCGTATTTTGGTACTGGGGCGTGACAATTATTGTAGAGGATGGGACATTGAGGCATGGCACTTGACTTTTTGTGCCTAAAGGTAGTTTGAGATAAGAGATAATGTAGGAGGCTCATTAGTCCCAGTATTCGATGCACCCAGGAGCTGAAAGATGTACAAGAACTTAAGGGAGCATGTATGGTGGTATGGGATGAAGGAAAGTAACTTGATTTGTCTCGAAATGTTTACTTCGCCAACAGATGAAGTAGAGTGCCAAAAACCAGAAGGATTATTACAGCCCTTATCCATACCTGAGTGAAGTGGGAGCATATTAATATAGATTTTATCTCTGGATTGCCATGATCACCAGTGGGAAAGAAGCTATATAGGCGATAGTAGACAGACTTACTAAGTCAACACACTCTATCCCATTCAAAGTGGGGCTATCTATAGAGAAGTTAGCAGAGTTGTACATGAGACAGATCATGAGGATACACGGGGTACCAGTTACTATTGTCTCAAACAAGGTTAATCATTTCGCTTCTCATTTTTGGACAAGCCTACAGCAAAGCTTGGGGACTCAGTTGAAGTTCAGCACTGCTTACCATCTACAGACAAATGGGCAGTCCAAGAGGACCATCCAGATCTTAGAAGATATAAAAAGGACTTGTGCTTTGGCTTTGGAGGATGTTGGGAGGACCATCTACTTGGTTGATTTTTTTACAACAATAATTACCAGGCTAGCATGTAGGCATGATACCTTTTGAGGCTTTATAAGGCCGACTTGGTCATACCCATGTCCTGGGATGATATTGGAGAGAGACCGTTGCTAGGTCTTGAGAGAGTTATGGATGCTGCAGATAAAATCAAGAAGATTCGAGATCGCTTGAGGATAGTCCAGGATAGACAGAAGCATTAGACAGATAGCAATCAAAGACCCTTGGAGTTCGTAGCTGGGGACTTTGTATTTTTAAAGATTTCCCCGACTTGAGGCACTATCAGGTTTGGTTGAAGGGGGGAAGCTCAGTCTGAGGTATATAGGGCCTTTTCAGATATTGGACAAGGTAGAGACAGTTGTTTACAAACTAGCTTTGCCACTTAATCTAGAGAGAGTATATAATATATTCCAGCTTTGGAGGTACATAGCTGATCCAAGTCATATGCTGCACTATTCTAAGCACGAGGTAGGCCCTAGCCTCACTTAATCGGAGCAGGCTATCATGATTCTTGATCGTAGGGAGAAGCGAATAGGCCACCAGACGATTCCTTTAGTTCGGGTTGCTTGGTGGCACCACTCTCCCAAAGAGTCTATCTAGGAGAGGGAAGAAGAGATAAGGGAGAA
Source organism: Iris pallida (assembly GCA_029216955.1). Taxonomy (NCBI): domain Eukaryota; kingdom Viridiplantae; phylum Streptophyta; class Magnoliopsida; order Asparagales; family Iridaceae; genus Iris; species Iris pallida. The sequence goes on along the minus strand of JANAVB010000997.1, from coordinate 5,655,642 downwards.
TTACCCCTACTTGTTTGAGCCTTGATGTACTTCTTTTCTTTCCTACTACTCCTTTAAGGGGTAGATTTGTAACCTCCACTTTCCCATTTTTTCGAACAAAAACTCAATCTAGTTCCAAAATATTTATTAATTATTATTTATTAGGCATGGCATTTACTAATTTCTAGAGTGGAAGTTGGTTACTTGGAGAATTATGAAGAGGGAATGGCAAGTTTATAAAAAAATTAGAAGTGGAGTGGCTTAGTTGTAATAATTAAAAGTGGGATGGCATAGTTGTAATAATTAGGCATGGCGTTCTTGTAGATACTATTGTAGGATAGCATGGTTTGGTAATTTCCTATAGTCATTAGTCATAGGGATTAGATTGGGAACTTTCTAGATCCCCTTCCTTAATTAATTGTAATTAGTGTTAATTAATCCCAAAGGATATTCTTATGAATATTTTCTAGGATCTAGAGTATTCTTAGGAATATTTCTTGAAATATTCTCTGGAATATTCTAAGGATATTCCTTGGAGCCATGTGCTAATTGAGTCTAGATTATTCCTAATGACTTCTATAAATACCCCTAATGGTCATTAATGCTAATCACTCCAAAATTCTTATGTGGTTCTAATGACCGTGTCATAATTGTGTCGATAACGATCCATATTTCATTAATAGCCTAGCTATTACAAATACATTTTCTGTGTCCAACATGACATGATCTTCCAAAACCCCAAACTCTAATCGTGTTCGTGTTCCTCGACACAGACACATCCATTACAAGCCATACACACATTCCCAAACCCTAACCGGGTCCATGTCCCTAGACATGGACACATCTGTATATTCCATAAACCCTAAACACCCAATTTTGTGTCGTACGATGTCTACAAGACACGGACACATCCCCATCACCCAAACCCTAGATCTACATATCATCATCATGTCCGGCCATCTCTCCAGAAGGAGTCATCTGTCTATTGTTCCTAAAGGAATCAGAATACGAGATCGAGCCACTGTCGATCGGATCCGCCACGTCCAGTCTGGATGTCGTTGCCATCGAGTGTTCGACTACCAGATCGTCGTAGCATTTTGTCGACCACCGCCAGAACTGCCCTAGACCGTCATGTCCAGATCGGGCCTCGACGATCGTCGTTGCATCTAGAGCCACCACCACTCAGATCCAGAGAGGAACTCATCACCAACCACTAAAGTCTACCGCCACCAAGAACTCCTCGTCGTATTGGACCATCACCTCCTCCAGTGCCTCCATCGACTGGTCCATATCTCTCTTGTCCTTGAGGCTACCGTCACCATCTTTCACCTAACCGCTCCATCTTGTAGAAGCATGGAAAGGAGCATGATTGCCCATGCGGCTCAGAACAGGAAAACCCATGCGGTTCAAAAACAGACGAGCTTCATGCGGCTCAAGAGCATCATGCGGTTCAAAAGTCACCAACTTGGACATACGGCTCAAGCAAACACCACGTGGCCTTCTGCGGTTCGCTCCTGCAATTGGCCATTAAGTAAAGGCCCTATTTAATGCTCTGACATAAAAGAGAACTGACGACTCTGACATAAAGCTGCCATAAAGACCCTGTCATAATGGTAGACTCCAAGGGAAACGAAGGAAATCTCTGACACAAACCCTAAAATCCTTCATGCGGCCTTGACACGTGGATAGTCGCATGCAGCTCAGGCAGAGGCCATCCCATGCGGCTCAGGGAGAGGCCACCTCATGCGGCTCAGGCAGAGCCTACCCTATGCGGCTCACGAAGACTATCTTCATGCGACTTATGGAGAAGCCACCCATCATGCGGTCACCTACGCTCATGCGGCTCAGATCATTTCTATACGTGGCCAGACTTATACGGCTCAGTAGGGAACAATCCTCATGCGGTTCGGATTTCCTAAGTGGCTCGTGGTTAAGACACGTGGCAGAAGATTAGTTTTTCCCGCGTCACTACAGCTAGCAGCATAATAATAATAGGACACGTGGCATCAAATCGATCAAGATTCATCAACAAATATCAACAATCAGGTTTAGTGCCATCCTCATAATTACTGGGATTAAATCAGATCATTTGTAATCATGTAAATTGAACACGTGGCGAGAGATCCGAGCTTGGCACAACAAATCATGAAGATTTATGGCAATCATCATTAATTGCCCACAGAGATTTGATGCAATCTACATTAATTACCTAGATTTGCTACAATCAGAATGAAGGGCCCAGATTAATTGATCCTTAACCGCCGACTTATCAAGGAGACAATCATTGCAAACCCTAATGATTGCATCCCACTCCTATAAATAGCAAGGTGCCATTCCCTTGTGGATGAGGACTTTTTTTTGAAAGAGCACCAGAGCACCTGGAGAGACTTGAAGAGAGAGAGCAGAGAGACAAAGGCCCACATAGAGGGTATTCTGAGAGCATTTCTTCTCCGTAGCCAAGGCTGCATCCGATCGTCCAAGGAGTAAGGCAGAGCTGCCGACGCTTTCCCGAGCCTCTACCGTCATCTCCCAGAATCTAAAATAAATAATTGTACTTAGATTGTTGTACCTAGGTTTTCATCCCTAGGCTTTCTTTGTACAAGTGAGTTTATATTGTGAAGTGAAAGTCCAGTCCTCCGATAATTGTTCTGTTCTTTTATATTTTATGGCAAACACGATGGCGACTCTGCTGGGGACAAACTTCTCCACGGCTGAGGAGTTGGTGACGCAATCGGATGCAGCCAAGCTTGGCTCCACACAACAGAAGATGGTCGTCCGCTTCGACCAACAGGCGTTCGAAGAAATACTCTCTGACGGGAGCGCTGGCCCGGTCCGGAAGCGAACCCGCACAAAGAAGGCTCGCAGGGAGTGGAGGCCAAAATCATTTGCTCCTTTCCAAGCTCTGGACGGAGTACTCTATGCTGCCCAAGACGGCGAAGGCAACTCTCATGCGGCCCCACTTCAAGCCATAGAAGACTCTGCTGTCCCCAAGTCCGGCAGAGGAAAGCACTACGATGCTGGACTTGCAGGGGGCAAAGAGTGATTCTATGTGCTCCAGAAAGAAGCTGAACAAATGTACTAGCCGCAAGACGAAGACTCATGCGGCCGTGATTGCCATCCGTATGAATGATGTCCATACGGCCGAAACTGCCAGCCAAATGCATAACACTCATGCGACCAGGATTTCCAGCCGCATGGAGAAGACCTATACGGCTGAGACTTCCAGCCGCATGAAGAAAGCCCATGCGGCTACGACTGCCAGCCGCATGAAGACTGTTGATTCCAGCCGCATGCCTCCTGCTCCACACGGCTCAGTCTTCGATCGCCTCTCCTATGGTCCTGATCTCTCGTGCTCCCGAGAAAACATGTCTGACTCTCTCCAGCACCACTTAGACTCTTCCTATTATATGCCCTCACATACTAGAGTGAAGAAGTCTAAGGCAGCACGAGCTTGGCAAGCTCAGTCCGCTGTCCCGACCTCTGACCATCCGAGCGTTCCATATACTGTTATGCGGGCCTCTGAAGGAAAGTTGTACAAAACCACTCGAGTCCAGCCCCGGCGGCAAACGGACAGAGTGGTTCCCAAAAATCTTCCAAAATCTAGGGAGCAAACATGGTCGCTCCGGACCCATCTGACTTGCGTGAGGCTATCCTCCACAAGCGTAAGGAAAGAGAGGGGGCCTCGGGATGCAAAGAGTCCTCCCACAGACGTCACTGCACCCAAGTCATCGTCAACTGCTGTTGCAATAGCGCGACGGTACGAGAAGACCGACAGTCCGTCTTCCAAAGACTGCAACAACCATGTTCAGAAGATGAGGTACTTTCCGTCGTCTCCTGCAACTCTGCTCAGAAAATTCCCGCCAATGGGAGAGGGAAGAAGATAAACGTTTCCAGCCCGACGATTTCAACCACTATGACTAAAAGACTGTCGTCTAAACGGTTGCCCACCACCGGAGTTTTCCAAGGTACCCATTCAAAGACGAAATCTGCTACAGTGGGAGATTCATCGTCCACATCACTGGAGGTTGCTGGAACTGGGGGTAGCACTCCTCCGAACCTCCACGACAATCCGACGTTCCAAGGAGACGAGCTGGAGGAAACAACTCTCCCATTAGATGCAGCAAATCCCGACGTCCCCAAGGACGTCCACAATTCCTAAGACGAGGCGAACTCGGAAGCTGGGGTACTGTTCCTTCTGAGTCCGAACCAGAGGAGAACATTCCCACATACCCTGATGACTTCTCGGTACAGGGGTATGATTCGGAATATACGTCATCCACCGTCCCTTCCACTTCTACTCATGTCAGGACGGCATTCATGACAAATGATGAACAGGATGGTCCCAGTGATCGCCAACGCATCGACACTCTGGAGGCCATACTGTGCACTTTGGTCAAATCCGTAGACGAGATTAAAGCAGCCCTCCTTACTCTGTAAGGAGGGACGCCCGGCCAAACAAACTTGGGTCCCGCGGTCAATGCAGACTCGAACTCAGCGGCACCAAACCCGGGCAATAATCTTCCTGAAATGTCGGCTCCTACCGCTATAGACGAGGCCAGGGAGGCAAGAAGAGAGGTCCAGGAGCTCCGGGCCATGTTCCATGCCCGAGAAAATTGCCAATACCTCAGGATACAACAACCGTATCCCGCTGCGGTGAGGGATGTTCCCTTCCCTCCAAAGTATAAACCATTCCACATCAATCCATATGATGGGAAGACCTCCGCAAGTTGGTATATCACTTACTTCGAGGTCACCATCGACCATCTGTTCCATGACGATGCCATCCTTACACGATTATTCATCGGGGCATTGGAAGGGGTCGCCTTCGACTGGTACCGTAACCTGCCAGATAACTGCATCCACTCCTTCGCCAGCTTCAAGCGCATGTTTTTGGAGAGATTCTACGAAGTAGGACATGACATCACAATGTCCACCCTCATGGACGTCGTTCAAGAAGAGAAAGAGCTGACAAGGAACTATATTGAGCGGTTCCGCCAAACCGCCATGAAGTTGCCGTTCGGTAATCCGGATTCCTCCTTAATTGAAATTTGCCAAAAGAGACTGCTTCCAACAATCAGCCTCTGGATGGGTGAAAGTCAATTTAAGGACTGGAAGACGTTTATCATCAGTGCCACTAGCGCCGAGGACAGGTTGAAGAAGGCTCGCCAACTGGGATTACACATCTCAGAGGGGGAGGACAAGGGCAAGCACCCTAATACCAACAACAACAATGGGGGTAGCTCCTACAACAATCGGGAGAACAAGGGCAAACAGGCTATGGTGGCCGACACAGCCCAGAAACCTGAGTCAAAATCGGCAGACAAGCAATGGCCGCAAATGACCTACTCCTTCGAAGACGGCCATGTCAAGTCCATCTTGGACATGCTCATACAAGGAGATAGAATTCAGCTCCCTCCACCAAGACGGGAACCCCGACCGGCGGAAATGGAGAACCCAAAGTACTGCCATTACCACCGCTACGTCGACCACGCAACATACGAATGCTACCAACTGAAGCGATACATCCAACATCTCAACGATTCGAAGGCTCTGGCCATCGATTTCGAGGAGGTGACCGTGGCAGCCAATATTGTGTCGGTACAATTCGGCAGCTTCCCTCCAACGGAGACTTAAGACGGTGTGGTACCCAACCCTCCAGCGACAATAGAGATTGCTAATCTTCCACCTCCTCGAGATCAGGCTACTGGCCTGGTACCCCTCACCACGTCACGAGGGGAGGTCATGTGGGTCCATCCAGATTTGGTACCAGAAGTGACTCAGTCCACACCACCCTCCATTGGCAAAAAGGGGAGTAGAAAGGTCAGATCCTGCCGAACAATCTCGACAGATGTCGAAAAAGCTACAGCTGTCTTCACTCGGTCTGGTGTGCAATCCCAACCTACGCCAGATAACTCGACTGAAGAGCATCAGCCGGCCACTGCTGACACTCCGGGACATTCCCAACCTCCAACGACCAACAAGCCTAGGCCAAAGGAGACTCGCTTTGATAAATTCCTCCGAAAAAAGGCACCGCATGGGCTGGAAAGGCCCTAGAACTTTGACATCTTGGCGCAATTGGCCAACACACCGACCAAATTGTCATTATACGAGCTCCTGAGACTCTCCAAGGATGTTCGTACGGCTTTGAGCGACGCACTCCAGAACGCCGACGCATATCTAGCTCAGGTCAACCACACGGGAGAGAGCCCGCCTGCAGATCTCCAAGACAGCGCTTGAACGGGAGCGATGCCCAACATTGTCTTCACTCCGCAGGATATGCTCATCAAAACCAACCTGCACGATCGTTTGTTATATTATACTGGATACATCGGCGACGTAAAGGTGGATCGGATGCACATTGAACCTAGTTCTTCCATAAGCATCATCCCGAAGGGTCTGTTACATCATCTCTGCATTTCTGTGCATCGCCTGACGCCAACAAGCACCGCCATCAGCAGTTTCAATTAGGGCAGGAGCTACCCGATTGGGAAGATTCGCTTGAAGTGCCAAATTGGTGATCTTCAGTCAGAAGTAACTTGTTACGTCATAGAAGCGGACACTTCCTACAATATCCTTTTGGGGCGCCCTTGGATACACGATTACATGATCGTGCCTTCCATGCTGCACCAGTGCTTCAAGTATGTCGACAAACACGGCTTCGTGAGGACAGAATTTGTCGACATCGATCCCTTCAAAGGGGTCGAATCCTACTACTCAGAATCCTGCCTATACGAAAAGTCGAAGAGGCACCTTGGTGAAGGAGATGTACAAGCTCGCACTGAGACGGCCACAGGATCAGAAGAACCTCTGACGATCCACCTCCAAGCTCGCAAACCTGGCAAGTCCGTACCCCTTACGGCCGCTCTGCATAAGGACGCAATCAGCCTCTCGGCACAAAAAAAGCAAATGATAATCCGGCTGCCAAGGTTCAGCCAAGTGCCAAGACCCACAATGGAGCCACTAACAATCAGACTGCCTAGAGTCGGCCAGCCATAAACGGAGAAGATCAATCCCTCCGACAAGCCAATGACGATACGTCTTCCCAAAAAGAATCGTCAGCCCGATGCAAAGTCTGGGGCTTCCAGCTAGCCGACTACTCCCCGTCCAGCATCGAGTGCCAAACTGGGGGTCGCTAGTCTGCCAACAACTCCACGTTCTGCTCCACTAGCAGAACTTCTGATGATCAAGTTGCCTAAGTTATCCTCTCAGTCTTTATTTATACAGGGGGTGGCCGAAGAAGAACCAGAACTGGCCAAGTATGTGGCCGTTCACACTGATGTTCCATCCGCAGATGATGTAATCCTGCTAAAAAAGATACCTTACTTCATCAATAAAGGGCTATCTTCGAACTACATCGAGCTTAACAAGCTTTGTACAATGTATGCTATGGAACACGGTATAGGCGCTCACCTGCACACATAGTTGACAAATGTTTATACCGCAAACCAGCTCACTCCCGCGGAAGACGCTTATTGTATAATCGAGGGAAGAGACCATCCAATCACCTTCGGATGGAAGAATGATCCACAGTCCTTCACCGTAGAAGAAGTCGACCTCGAATCAGACGCCGGGAGACTGCCTCTCTATCTATATAGCCCCCAATCCAAATACCTTATGCAAAAACAAGGATATGATCTGGAGACTATACCAGGTTTGAAGTACGGCACTGGTCGACGATTACCTTTAAAGTCGCCAGTCCCGGCTGGCAAACCGTAGGACTACTACAACAAGACCCGATGCGGACTGGGATATGTTACACCTACAATGACCCCTGAAACCTCAGATGAGAAATACGACTGGCAGTCACATTTAACCGGATCACCAACTTCTGATTCGGATATCAGCATCGGGGATGTATTCAGGCAGGTCTTGTCTGTCAATATGGCGTTCGCTGATGCTTACGAAGAAGGTGAAGACTTTCCTGAACTCTCCAAATTAGAGCTGTGGGCCCAACAGCTGGATGTGCAATAGGAGAAGTGGTTTGAACAAAGAGAGCCCCCTACTGAAGATGAGGTCATGCAAGTGGATCTAGGCAGCGACTCTTCTCCAAAACCAATCTTCGTTATGAAAAGCCTGACAGACGAAGAGCGAAAATTGCTACTGGAACTCGTCAAAGAATATATTGATGTGTTCGCTTGGAACTATGAAGACATGCCAGGGTTAAATCCCGATATTACTCTTCACAAACTCAACATTCGGCCAGATGCAAAGCCAGTCAAACAACAACAACGACGCTTCTGCCCAGGCATCATGGATGCAATCGAAGACGAAGTCAACAAACTGATAGCCAGCAGCTTTATTCGTGAGGAGCAACATCCAAACTGGGTCGCCAACATAGTATCGGTCCTCAAGAAGAATGGGAAGATTCGAATCTGTATCGACTTCCACAATCTGAACGAGGCATACCCCAAAGATGAGTTCCCTCTCCCTATCATAGACATCATGATTGACAACACCTGCGGCTTCGAACGTATGTCATTCATGGATGGCTTCTCGAGGTACAACCAAATTAAGATGTCTCCTGACGACGAAAAGCATACATCATTTCGAACACCAATAGGCACGTTCTGCTACACAGTCATGCCTTTCGATTTAAAGAACGTTGGCACCACCTATCAGAGAGCTATGAGCATCATCTTTAGGGATCACTTTCGTAAAACCGTGGAGTGCTATGTTGACGACATCGCCGTCAAAAGCCGCTCTAAGGAAGATCATCTGCATAATCTAAGGACAGTGTTCGACCTAATACGAGCGCACAATTTGAAAATGAACCCTACGAAATCCTTCCAGGGCGTATCCAGCGGGAAGTTCTTGGGTTTCATCATCACCTCCTAGGGTATCCAGTAGACCCTGAGAAGACAAAGGCAATCATGGAGATGGGTCCCCCGAGAAATCTCCGAGAACTCCGAGGCCTCCAAGGGAGGTTAGCTTACATCAGGAGGTTCATTTTCAACCTCTCCGAACGATGTCAGCCATTCACCCATCTCATGAAGAAGGGCATCTCATTCATATGGGATGAAGAATGCCAGCGTGCCTTCGATAGCATCAAAGAATATTTGTCGAACCCTCCAGTCCTGGTGGCCCCGGTTGCTGGAAAACTATTCCTGCTCTATGTACGAGCATTGGAGCATTCCCTCGGCGCTCTGCTAGCACAAAATAATGATGCAGGCCATGAGCAAGCTATATATTACCTAAGCCGAATGATGATCGGGCTAGAGCACCGATATACCGCCGTGGAGAAGGAATGCCTCGCCCTGGTGTTCGCCATTCAAAAGATGCGACACTATGTCACGGGACAAACCATACATGTGATATCACAAGTCAACCCCCTCAGGGTCCTCATGACTAAACCAGGGGCACTCAGCTCTCGCCTCGCTACATGGGCAATATTACTGTCCCCCTACCATATGATCTTCGTCCCGCAAAAGGCTGTTAAAGGCCAAGCTCTGGCGAACTTTTTAGCAGCCCACCCGGGCCCGGAGTCGGCCAAAATATATGAAGACATCCCAGATAAGGTCGCCAACTCGCATACAACCTCTCACAATGATATATGGCGAATGTTCTTCGACGGCGCTTCAAGGACCGGACCCAAGGGCAACATCGTCGTCGGAGTCGGAGTGGTACTAGATTCTCCTTCCGGACTGGTGATCAATCGTGCCTACTCCCTCACGGAACCATGCTCTAACAATGTGGCTGAGTACAACGCTTTAGTCATTGGCCTCCAACTTGCAAGAGAGCTGGGGGTAGAATATCTCGAAGCATATGGCGATTCACAGCTAATCGTCAATCAGATTCGGGGTTCATACGAGGTTTGCCATGAAGACATGATCCCCTATCACCAAATAGCGATCAACATCATCTCGTCATTTGAAGGGTTCTTCATCGAACACGTTCCCAGACTCCAAAATATCGAAGCCGATGCCTTAGCAGGCCTTGCCGCTTCCCTAGCGGTTCCGAACTATGCTCATCAATCGGTGGATGTGATAGGCCATGAACTAGTCTGTCCCAAGAACAATGTTCAATTCGTGGCGAGTTATTCCGCTCAGACGATTGACAAAGCACAAGACTGGAGACAACCATTCATTGACTTCGTAGTCTACGACATTCTGTCAGAGGACCCAAAGGAAGCCACCTCTATCAGAAGGCGTTCTCTCAGATTCTTCTACGATACAGAGACAAAAATATTGTATCGCCGATCCTATGATGGATTATTGCTTCGATGTCTGTCAAACGCAGAAGCCAAAGAAGTCGTATGCGAAGCTCATGACGGTATCTGCGGGACCCATCAGTCCGGCCCAAAATAGCAAGATCGTCTTCGCCGAATGGGCTACTACTGGACCATGATGGTAGCAGATGCGATAGACTATACAAGAAAATACAAAGCCTGCCAAGTCCATGCGGACTTCATCGACCAACCATCCGAGTTTCTACATCCGACAGTGGCATCCTGGCCATTCGAAGCATGGGGAATGGATATCATCGGTCCGATCACTCCACCTTCCTCCCGAGGACATCGCTTCATACTTGCCATCATAGATTACTTCTCCAAATGGGCGGAAGCTGTTCCGCTTGCAGAAGTAAAGACTTCAAACGTGATCAGCTTCCTCAAGCATCACATTATCTATCACTTTGGACTGCCCCAAAGGATCATCCACGATAATGGTCCGCAGTTTGCAAGTCATGCCTTCTATCGGTTCTGCGACAAGCACCATACAATTCGGCAGCGAATGGGTTGGCAAAAGCATTCAACAAAACAATCATCAAACTTCTCAAGAAGTTCGTGTCATCCAACAAATGCGACTGGAACGAGAAGCTTGGTGAATGCTTATGGGCGTACCGTACCACAGTCCGAACAGCCACAGGGAACACACCATTCTCCCTGGTATACGAGAGTGAGGCAGTTCTCCCATTAGAGACTCAAATACCCTCGCTCCGCGTCGCTCTTACTTACCAATTGACGACAGACGATAACTATCGTCGCCGGTTACAAGAGTTGGAGGCCTTAGATGAAAAGCGCCTCTTGGCTCAGCAACGAATCGAGCTTTACCAAGCACGCATCTCCGAAGCCTTCAACAAGAAGGTTAAAATCAGAACATTCCAAGTGGGCGATCTCGTTCTAGCTGTTCGAAGGCTGATGGTCATGACTCATAAAACTGTCGGCAAATTCCAGCCAAAATGGGAAGGTCCATTTATCATTGAGGCCGTATTCCCCAACGGTGCTTACCGCCTCACAAAACAAAACGGAGATTTGCTCATGTTGCCCGTCAACGGTAAGTTTCTGAAGAAATATTATGTCTAAAATAACATTCTCCCAATTCCAGATTATTGAGTTATGTACCCGCTGGTACCGCTGAACTCATATTCCAAATTCCAGATTATTGAGTTATGTACCCGCTGGTACCGCTGAACTCATATTCCAAATTCCAGATTATTGAGTTATGTACCCACTGGTACCGCTGAACTCATATTCCAAATTCTATATTATTGAATTATGTACCCGCCGGTACCGTTGATCTCACATTCTCCGAATCCCAGATTATTGAGTTATGTACCCGCCGGTACCGCTGAACTCACATTCACAATCTCCCAGATTATCAAGTTATGTACCCGCAGGTGCCTCTGAACTTACATTCCGGTCACTCTTTTAGGTAGTAAGTCATGTATGACCATACCTCTGAACTTAGTTCTCTGAAAGAGCTTCTCCCTCATGATCCACTACCCGCACTCTCAGTGCACAAAAAGGGTAAAAGATCTACAAAATTTCCAAAACGACCACGTCGATGTTACCTCTGAGTCGTTTCACTTCCGCCAAAAATAAATCACCCCTCTACATAGAACTTCCATGTCCTCATTACCTCTGAGTCGTTCTATGTACCCCTTCATGGAGCCCACTCCTGCCATGTCCTTATTACCTCTGAGTGGGAAGGCTCCATCGAAGAAACCTTCATATTTGCCATGTCCTCATTACCTCTGAGTAAATATGTCGGTTCTCTCTCGACTTATTATCTGTACCAAAAAATAAAAAAACCCTAGGGTACGCCAAGGATAATAGGTCCACGAATGTCCTCTGTTGACCACAAATATCCTTCGTTGAGTCCACTCCTGCCATGTCCTCATTACCTCTGAGTAGGAAGACTCCGCGGTAAAACTACCATACTTGCCATGTCCTCATTACCTCTGAGTAAGTGTGTTGGTTTTCTCTCTCGTCTTATTATCCGTATCCTGAACCAAGGTACGCCAAGGATAATAGGCCCACAAATGTCCTCTGCTGACTACAAATGATGTACTAAGTTTCCTAGTACATGCACTTCATTCCTCATCATGCCCTGGGAGCCCAGCCGCTCCATGGCATTCTTTCTCCCAATACCCGGAATGCCCATAACCACCCTACCGTAGAATTGTTCTAGGTATCCCCAGCAAACTTGTTAACCGTACCTAAAACCCAGGTATACCAAGGGTAATAAGTCCATAAACAAGCCCCCCCCAAGCGGGGCAAACACCACCATAACACCATAAGCACAACAAGCAGTACAAATAAAGGGTAGAATAAAGCATACTTTTTTATTTGGAAGGCGAAAGTACTACATGTTCTAGGGACAACGTCCCACTTAAAGAACGAAAAAGAACGAAAAGAAAGAAAAAAGTCGTCTATGGTCCAGCAGTACATAATTCCAGGAGACGGTTCTTCACCAAGGCGGTCCCCCGCTCAAGCCGCTGCTTAGCTCGGTGCTCAGCCTCCTAGGACAACTGCTCCGCATCATCCAAGTACATGTGTGCTCGCACAGCGTCCTTACCAGCAATAGAGGGTGGACGTCAGGGTGAACTGCGGGCACGTCGGCTGGCGGAGGGGCGGCCACATTATCATTCGTCGCCACAGTCGAATTAGAAGCAGCTTTCTTGCCCTTCGTCGTCGCAGCCGACGAAGAGGCCACCTTCTTACCCTTTGCCGCAACAGTCTTCTTGGGAGACATTGGTGATCAAGAAGAGGATAACAATCGGGACAGGAAAGGTTTGAATTGAAGGAGAGAGTAAAGAAGTTTTTTCTCTTAATTCCTCTTATTTATAGGAGGACAAAAGAGGGAGGCACGTAGACCAATAACCGCTTCGGGTCGTGTGCTGCAGGCAAAACAAAATCGACTCCTCGGATTTTGCCCCCTCTCTCATAAAGGAGATTCACCCAGGACATAAGATCCAAAGATTTAATGAACCGACCCTTGGGATTCCCCCAAAAGACGGCTCTAAAAGGAATTAAAGGCAATTAATGACACGCAAACGTAGCAGGGAGCCCATGCGGCTAGGAAATGTATGCGGCTAGACAGGCCATGCGGCAAGGAGGCCATGCGGCTCCGAAATCCATGTGGCTAAGGAGGTCATGCGGCTGAGATATCCATACGGTCCGAAGAATTTTCACATAGCCATGCTTCTTATTCAAAGTGTTTCAATTTTGCAAATTGAAAACTTTGAAGGGGGTCCTGTAGAAGCATGGAAAAGAGCATGATTGCCCATACGGCTCAGAACAGGAAAACACATGCGGTTCAAAAATAGACGAGCTTCATGCGGCTCAAGAGCATCATGCGGTTCAAAAGTCACCAACTTGGACATGCGGCTCAAGCAAACACCACGTGGCCTTCTGCGGTTCGCTCCTGCAATTGGCCATTAAGTAAAGGCCCTATTTAATGCTCTGACATAAAGGAGAACTGACGGCTCTGACATAAAGCTGCCATAAAGACCCTGTCATAATGGTAGACTCCTAGGGAAACGAAAGAAATCTCTGACACAAACCTTAAAATCCTTCATGCGGCCTTGACACGTGGACAGTCGCATGCGGCTCAGGCAGAGGCTATCCCATGCAGCTCAGGGAGAGGCCACCTCATGCGGCTCAGGCAGAGCCTTCCCTATGCGGCTCACGAAGACCATCTTCATGCGGCTCACTGAGAAGCCACCCATCATGCGATCACCTAAGCTCATGCGGCTCAGATCATTTCTATACGTGGCCAGTCTTATGCGGCTCAGTAGGGAACAATCCTCATGCAGTTCGGATTTCCTAAGTGGCTCATAGTTAAGACACGTAGCAGAAGATTAGTTTTTCACGCGTCCCTACAGCTAGCAGCATAATAATAATAGGACACGTGGCATCAAATCGATCAAGATTTATCAACAAATCTCAACAACCAGGTTTAGTGCCATCCTCATAATTACTGGAATCAAATCAGATCATTTGCAATCATGCAAATTGAACACGTGGCGGGAGATCCGAGCTTGGCATAACAAATCATAAAGATTTATGGCAATCATCATTAATTGCCCATAGAGATTTGTTGCAATCTACATTAATTACCTAGATTTGCTAAAATCAGAATGAAGGGCCCAGATTAATTGATCCTTAACTGCCGACGTATCAAGGAGGCAATCATTATAAACCCTAATGATTGTATCCCACTCCTATAAATAGCAAGGTGCCATTCCCTTGCGGAGGAGGACTTTTTTTTGAAAGAGCACCAGAGCACCTGGAGAGACTTGAAGAGAGAGAGCAGAGAGACAAAGGCCCATACAGAGGGTATTCTGAGAGCATTTCTTCTCCGGAGCCAAGGCTGCATCCGATCGTCCAAGGAGTAAGGCAGAGCTACCGACGCTTTTTCGAGCCTCTACCGTCACCCCCTAGAATCTAAAATAAACAATTGTACTTAGATTGCTGTACCTAGGTTTTCGTTCCTATGCTTAATTTGTACAAGCGAGTTTGTATTGTGAAGTAAAAGTCCAGTCCTCCGATAATTGTTCTGTTCTTTTATATTTCATGGCAAACACACCTCCTCTAGCGCCTCCGTCGACTGGTCTATATCTCTCTTGTCCTTGAGGCTACCGTTACCATCTTTCACCTAACCGCTGAGTACTCGTCAAACCACCGCAGCTTCATCTAGTGCCAATGTAGCGCGCTCAGCTCAACCTCCTTGGCAGCCGTGCCTAGGCCCCAAATCTAGGCCTCGGGCCTTGGCGACCAGTCGAAGTCGAGCGCCGTCGATACTTCTCGTGCGCCGTAACCGTGCTCCGTCGACACAGCACGGAGGTGAGCTTCTCACCTTCCTTCTTTTCTTCTTAGTCTTTTTTTCCTTTTTTGTGCTCTTTTTCTTCTTCCTTTTAGGATTTTTAGGGTTCTTTGGAGAGAAGCGGCTGTGTGTATGTGTGCGTGCGCATGCGTGCACGTACGAGTGAAGAGAGGAAAACAGTATAAGAAATTAGGGTTAGGGCTGAGTGAGGAGGCCAGGTATGGGCCAATAAAGCCAAGCCGACCCACGGGCCATGACAAAAGGAAAATGAGAAAAGAGAAAGGAAAAAAAGGGTTGGGCCAGTGGGCTGACCCCCCAGAACTCAGAAAAGAAAGAAAATGAAAGAGGAAATGAGTGAACTGGAAGTGGGCTAAGTCTATTAGCCTGGCCTACAGACTGGGCTGGGCTTTATTCTTTTCAGTGTACGTTTGAGTTAGTTAATTTGTTATTTATTAGTTTAGAATAATTAATTAGTTTATTTATTTAATTTATTAAATAGTTAGTTAGTTGGTTAACTAGTTTCCTTAAATTATTAATAAATTTGATTAGTATTTTGATTCATAATTTTGCTAATAAATTTATTAACCAATATTTTCTAAAAAAAATGTTTAGTTATGATTTGTTAATAATCTAGATAATATTTTGATTAATTTTAGAATTTTGTTAGCTACTTCATAATTAGTATAGATATTTAATATATTTTTAGCAATATAATATTTTATTGGTTAGATAATTAGTTAATAGAATTAGTTAGTATTGTTAGGAATTTTCTAGAAATCTTAGAATATTTTCTAATCAATATTCCTTAAAAAATTTAGGTTGGATTAGAGACGCTTGCCAACATCTGGTAAAAGGCAAGTACTTGTATCTCAATATTACTTAGCAATATTGCATGACATGATTTACACTATATCCCTTGTTTACATGTTTCCCGTGTCTTGTGTTGGGAGGAAAAATATTCATGAAGCATGTAGTTATCCTAGCCTATGGATATTTACATGACTGCTAGCACTATATGTGCCTTATGTCCGTTACTTGCGTGACTACTAGCTTATCTGCTACGATGTGCCTTACTCTCACTTACGTGACTGCTAGCATATAACCTATGATGTGCCTTATACATGATAACTCCACATGTTGTTTGGTGTTTGATTACACATGGTCACGTAGTTAGTGCATGATTTTAGGTATTATTCAGTTAGTTGTTATTTATTGCCTTTGTTATTTTATGTATTATTGCATCTTGTTGTTTAGTACGGTTGAGTTACATTATACTTTGCTCCTTTTTTGCTTGGATCGTTGATATATATAGGTGATAATGAGCTTGATTATCCCACACTCTGTAGACCGCAGGAGGACTCGATAGTGGAGACCACTCCGGAGACTATCCAGGGCTAGAAGACTTTCCCCGAGGGGATTTAGATTGTAGGTTTTGATGTTCATGAAAATTTAAGGATTGTATAGATTTGTCTTTATCACTTATCGGATCTATTTTCGGAGATCTCTTGTAAGAGGACATGTAATAAAAGACATAGTGGATGTTGTGATTGTTGACAGGTTATGTGGCAGAGCTGTGATAAGAATTTGGTACTCTCTACTTTGATAATTCCTAAGGTCTAGGCGACTGACTACCGCTGCTCATAATATCGTAGGCCAGACGTAGCATGACTCGTACCCGAATATTCGGGAGCGGGTCGTGACAAAATGAATGTTAGAACACATTCCGCCATGGTTAGCAATTGTTCAGTAAGTTAAAGGGCGTCCAAATGACTTTCGGACTGCTACTACTTCCTTCCTTCCATTTGCTTTCCCTCAAGGTATTATATGGGTCGGTCGGACCGAGCCCGGTCAACAACCACGATCGGCCCGGCCTCCCTTCCCCACGTATCTGGGCTGGGTTACAGTTTCAAACCCGCTAGCCCGGCCCCACCTGGTTTGACTATAGGACCGGGCCGATCAAACCTGCTTAACCCGGTCAAGCTGGCCCGGTCCGACCCTTTTTTTGCATTTAATTGTTGGGTTCGAAAAAGACCAACAAGCCCTCATTTTGAGGGCTATTTTTGACCGTTTGAAGGGTACGTTGATCATTTTGCTGAAATCATTAAAAATACCCTTATAACAACTATATTTTAGGGTATTAGAGGTAATTTTGCACCCAAAATTCCTATATAGGGCATAAATCTTCAAAATTAATCACATCAAATTTCTCTTTCCTCTTACAATATTTAGAAGGAATCTAGTGCTAAGAGGCTATTTAATATGATGGATAATAATTAATTACCACCAACCATAAGATCAGAACCGTAACCCGTACAGCAACCCGCACCACAACCTCAACACGCACCGTAACAAGAGTTTGAATCAGAATCGAAAATGTGACATCATTTTAGCAGAGTTTATAATGAGATCGGAAGTGGCGATACAGAAAGAAGATAATTCATTATAGTTCTTGTTGAATGTTTGCATTGTAGAAAATGAATCAAATGGGACCATAGTTATGGTACATGCACTACTAGAAAATAGGCCTTTTGTGTCCCTGAAAAATCATCGTAAATGTGTTTTTATTGTCGCAAGTACTATTTGCGATGGATTTTGGGACGGCAAACAAGGGGTCGCTTCTGGTTGCATGGCAAAAGTTTTGGCGACGAGCAATAGATAACGCTAAGCTTTTGTGACACTTATTGGTGACGATTGGTTGTATGCGTAGATAACCATATTAATGATGGCAAGTGGCTGACACGAATATTTAGCGACACCCTCTAACGGCGGCTTGTTGCTCATATGGCTAAAGGTATTAACGACGTGGTTCAGCCCGTCGCCAAACTTTTGCAACACCATTTAGCAACGACTAGATGTTGATGTGGCTAAAACAATTAGCAACAACATAGAATCGACGCCTAACCTTATGCGATGCCTTTTGGTGATGACTAGTTGTTTATGTAGCTAACAGTATTAGCGTCCAGGAGTTGTGGACCTAAAATATTAGGCAACGCACTTTAGCAACAGCTTGTTTCTCTATGTCTACCAATCAATATCAATGACGACAGGAAGCCAATACTAAATTTTATGCAATATGATTTAACAATGGCCAGTTGAATAATATAATTCATTATTTATTACTTAATAAAAATCTATTAAAAATAATATTCCAAATGGCCAAACATTTGAAAACATTTATGAATAAAACTTTAAAAAAATTATTGCACTTGTAATTGAAAGTTACATACCAACGTCGTAAAGTAAATATTTCTCAACTTTTGTTACAAATCTCATGCTAACATTGAAGACTCAAACGTATAATTATATTCTTGATCTTCAAGAAATAAAAAAAACAAAAACTCTCAGGCTATGCTTCCATGCCTTCTCAGAAGTCCCACAACTTTTTATTCTACAATGCCTTACATAGGTTTTCTTTTATTTGTAGCTAAGAAGTCTATTGCATCATAATGATCGGCATCACCAATGGCTGAAGGAGGAAGGTCTCCAATTGCTGACTCGGAAGAAGCACCAGGATCCTGCATCAATTACCAAAAAACACATAAAACAATATTTTCTTACTTATGTGTATGCGTAGAAAAGAAACATCTTGAGTGGTTCATAAGCTATGTTTATAGCTCTAACCATTTACAATTCAACAATTGTGTGCCATATCACAGTCAGTCTAAAATAAACTACCTTTATCAAGTTTAAAATAATACTCGGGTCCCGTATCTCTTAGAAAGATTCTCAAAATGGAGTCTGGTTGCTTCATAATTTATGTCCTTCTTATGCACTGAAAAAAGATAATAAATATCAAAAAGAAAGAAAGAAAATTCCATGATCTTAAGGTCAAGTGTATTAACTCACAGACAATATCTGGCTAAAGATTCAGGCGTAAGTCTCCCGAGACTTGCACTACAGATATCTGTGTAGGACTTGCTTCAAGATTGTCTCCAAAAACAATTTGTTCTGTCTCCACATTATTTGCTACTCTACCCTTCTCGTTAACACCACGCTTTAGATATCTAGTGCATAAAAGGACTTGAGATTATATGAAGATGGAAAAATAGTAGACGAACATATATAATCATAATATATAATCATAGATAATAATTTGAAAGTTAACTGTTGTATCCGTTCTGACTGACATCATCCCCTTTTTTTCTTATTCTATTTAGAGTCAGCTTAAAGGCTTTCCCATATACTGAAAGCTTAGCCTGAAAGCACAAAAAATTACAACCATCACAAATAGAAATAACAATCGTAACATATCCAAGAGCGAAAAGATAACACTAAGGGGACGTTTGTTACGCGGTATTTTTTTTTTATTTCCGAAAAAATTTAAGATGGAAATCTATTACCATGTTTGTTTGGCTTATAAAAAATTTATTCCCGAAAATTATAAATACCCGGATAAATAGTTACCCACAAAACATGGAAATTCTATCCCTGGAGAATAGGTGGGTATTTTTTTTTTTGCCAAGGCAAAAAAAAATTGTCTAAATTTTTTTCTTCTTTTTTGATCAATTTGATTAGTTTTGAACTTTTTTTTTTGTCGTTTTTATCGTTTTTTTGTCATTTTTGTCGTTTTTACCAATTTTGTCGTTTTAAACGATTTTTTGTCGTTTTTATCCATTTTTGTCTTTTTTGTCACTTTTTGATTATTTTTGTCGTTTTACCCAATTTTTGTCCTTTTTTCGCTTTTTTGTCATTTTTTGTCGTTTTAAGAGATTTTTTGTCTTTTTTAGCTTTTTTTGTGGTTTTTACCGATTTTTTGTCGTTTTTTTCGCTTTTTGGTCATTTTTACTGATTTTATGTCTTTTTTGTCATTTTTGTCGCTTTTTTGTCCTTTTTTTGGTTATTTTTTGTCATTTTAACCTATTTTTTGTCGTTTTAACTGATTTTTTGTCCTTTTTTGTCTTTCTTATCGATTATTTTTCGTTTTTGTCACTTTTTGGTTATTTTTTGTCGTTTTAACCGATTATTTGTTGTTTTTAACCGATTTTTTGTCGTTTTTAACCAATTTTTGTCATTTTTTGTCGTTTTAACCGATTTTTTTTGTTTTTTTTTTTGTCGTTTTTGTCGTATTTTGGTTTTTTTTTGTCGTTTTTACCAATTTTATGTCGTTTTTGTCGTGTTTTGGTTATTTTTGTCGTTTTTATCTTTTTTTTGTTATTTTTTGTCATTTATACATTTTTTGTCGCTTTTTGGTCATTTTTGTCGTTTTAACCGATTTTATGTCGTTTTTCATCGTTTTTGTCGTTTTTTGTTATTTTGTCGTTTTTTTCTGATTTTTTTGTCGTTTTTACAGGTTTTTTTATATTTGTTCATTTTTTTCGTTATTATTATTTTTTATTTTTTTGGGGGGAATATTTATATTGTCACCAAACATGGGAATCTAATTTTCCAGGAAATTTAATTCTTTGGAATTTGATTCCCGGAAATATAGAATTTTCGGCTATATAGTATTCCGCATACCAAACGCCCCTTAAGATTCTGACTTATAGAAATAAAAATATTATAGGTTACATTGGAGACCATTCCCTCTGAGAGACTGAAGAGTGTGAAGCACCATTGAACAGATGGCCATCGAGTGGCACGCATATGTTTCTGAATCATATACATATTTGAATCTGTTTTCAAATTCTTTATAGCAAGAAATAAAGAAATAAAAAAATGTATCATCTTTTCTCTTTGAAGCTTAAACTTTAGTTTAATTTAAAGTCAAAGAGCTTTCTGATTGAAACCTGCTCCAAATGGGTATCAACTAAAACATATTCCAACAGAGTAACAACTAAAACATGATACAAACTAGTATCAAGACTATTGAAGGTGGAGACTACAATGTGAATAGATTGGCGTCAAATTTCATTAGGGCTCTTCGCCGATATTTATAGGAAATACAAAGCATATAAAATGACATCATTACACATGTCCTTGTTAAAAATAAATTAATTTTCTGATTTGCATCAGCAAACCATATAAAACTAACACGGTTCTTGGAGGTCTATGGTCTAATCTAGAACCACAAATTTGATACTTCTACATTCCCTTCGTGTATGGTACACAAAGTAGGATTATAAATAAGTTTGTAAAGTCGTTCAGCTCTTGAAAAGCAAAGATGAGGGCGTGTAGAGTAGTTGCAAAACACTTTTACCTTGGACATTGCATCAGTGAGTAAATCTCAATCTTCCTTGAATTCCAATTGGCTAATATTTCAGTCATCAGAACTTAGACCACCAGAAGCACAAAATAAACTTATTTATCTGTTCAACTTTCTAGTTTGATGTTACCACATTAGGAAGCTCCTTCACACAAATATACTAACCATGCTGCACTAGATCCTCAGTTATAAAGTAGGAGCTGGCATATGGACAATTGGTAGACAAAGGGGGTTAATTTCCATCTCATTTGACACCATGGTTATGAAGACATTAATGCGGGTAAATGTTAATCCATAACTACTGCTACGTGAATCTTTAGACAATTACAAGGTCCTATGAATTTGGACCTATCTCCAAGATCCCCCTTTGTGTTTTGTAAAGCTTTATGTTGCTATCATCAGAATTTGGGACAAAAACTTTCAGCCTAATTAAGGTACTTGGAGGTCTTTTACTTGTGCATCAGTTGTACAATTTTTAAGAAGAATGTGACTAGGCCAATCATTCCTAACTTAGATTGCAACTGTATGAAAAATGAAGAGGAGGGCTTACAGCGCCACGTGACTGATCCTGCCATAATGTACTCCTACCTATTCTATTGGACCAGCAACCTAAGTAGAACATACGTACATACGACGATCTTCATGAGGGAAGGACAAGAGGAAAGAGAGGGCAGTTGATGATGAGGAGAAAACGTGACCACGTTTGGATCGGCAGGATGAATGGATGAATTTTTCAGAGTTAATATGCAATAAGAATCGGTAAGTACTGTTGATATGTGTTAAGTGTTATTGGACTTTAGTCCCACATTGCCTAGAATGATAGGAGAGGAGGCTAGCCTCTCCTATATATATGTAGTCTCTATTCCAATAATAATTACTTAAAAAATCTCTACATGGTATCAGAGCCTAAACTTGCTTAGAATACCGTCAGAGCCACCCTTTCCACACAAACCCTACCCCTAACCTCACCCTCCCTTCCCTCCCCCCAAGTGTGACGTGATCGAGAAGAAGCATCGATGGAGGCGATCCTCAAGAAGCTGGATGCTGACGATGTGGCGACATTGATGAAGTTGATAAAGGTGTCGGCTGGTGATTGCACGACACGAGCGCCGCCAAAGTTGGAACTACCCTCCATCGATCGGAAGTTGGATGGACCAGCCACCTATCTGAATTGGTCACGGCGGGTGAGAAGAATCCTTGCAGGAAAGAACCTGGAGGGATTCTTGACGGACGAGAAGACAAAGTCGGAAGAGGGCTCGACAGGACGCGACGAGTGAAAATCTACTCATATGGTGATTTACATCTGGCTTCTCAATTCTTTAGTCCAGTCTATTGCTTCCACAATAGATGGCATTGAGATGGTAAAAGACGTATGGGAGAAGTTCAGGAGAACCTATGGTGGCGTGGAAAACAACCTACGGATCTTCCAGATAAAAGGGGAGATCGATGACACCGTACAAGGGGAGAAGACGGTGCAGGAGTACGCTACGGAGTTGGAGCGTCTCTGGCTGGATTATGATCACTCCTCGAAACGGGCAAGCTGCGGGGACCCAAAGTGCAAGGAGAGACATGTGTGTCTGCAGGAGAGGACGGTAAAATTTCTCAAAGAGCTAACTGTAGTATGTGCACAGAAGACAGCCTTACTCCTCGCCTACCCAGAGATCCCTAGTCTCGAGGAAGCTATCTCAGCCATGATCCAGGAGGAGACGCGAATCAGATTACAGACAGGGACAGGTGGTCCCCCCGAAGCAAAGTCAGCACTAGCAGCTACTAGCTCAGGCGACACAGGATCCAAGGGAGAGCTCTGGTAATACAATCGGCAGTGCTACAACTGTAGAAAGATGGGCCATCATCGATATACTTGTACCAAACCACCTAAGGAGGGAGACTCAGGTGGTGGACGAGGACGAGGATATATTGGACGTGGACGTGGTCGAGGAGGCCGATGAGACGGCAGAGGAGACTATCGGGCAAACTTGCTGATGGCAGAAGGGAATGGAGGAGCTGGTGGCACCTTTACTAAGGAGGATCAGGTACTGCTGGACCTGCTGGAGAGAAAGCAGAGAGCGTCGACCGAAGGAGACAGGAGGAGCGGAGCAGCGGAGACATCCACCCCATTCTTCGGAGACAACGTCGCTATGTATGCTCACCCATCAGAAGGTACTGACCAGTCACTCGTTCTTGCATCTATGTCTTCCCTAAAAACGTCGGACTGGATTATCGACTCAGGAGCATCTCGGCATGTGACCGGGAACGCTAGTGAGTTTTCTTCATACACTCACCTAGCACCAGCGGACACCATTCAGACTGCAGATGGTACTTTCCAACCAGTGGTCGGTAAGGGTATTGTTATTTGTACAGGTTCAGTAAGATTATCCAATGTGTTACATGCTCCATCCTTTCCAGTCAGTCTCTTGTCTATTAGTTCTATAATTTTCCAACTAAAATGCACTGTTTCTTTTGATATTCCTAAGGTGATCTTCCAAGAGAAAGGGACGGGACGAAGACTTGGGACTGGCACCTGGCATGAAGGACTGTGGTACCTAGATCGGGAAGGACTGGACTCAGCATTGATATCTATGGCAGAGAAGGCTGGAATGGGAGAGCTGCAACATAGGACTGAAGATACTTTGATACTTCATCATAGGAGGATGGGACATTCTTCTTTTGATACTCTAAATAAGTTGTATCCAGAGATGTATGCAAAATCAAATAAACAGAAATTAGTATATGATGCATGCGAGTTAGGAAAGCTTACTAGAAGCTCATATGTTGGCACTGGTCATAAGAGTTCTCTTGTTTTTGAGGTAGTACATTCTCATGTTTGGGGTCCATGTAATACTAACAATATGAATGGATATAAGTACTTTGTCTCCTTTATTGATTGTGCATCTCGTGTCTCCTGACTATATTTAATGAAAAATAAGAGTGAAGTATTTGCTTGCTTTCGGGACTTCCATATATATGTCCAGACTCAGTACAATACAGTAGTGAAGGTACTGAGGTCTGACAATGGTACGGAGGACACCAACAGGACACTTGCAGAGTACCTGTCAGCACAAGAAATACAGCACCAGACCAGCTGTGCATACACACCAGCACAAAATGGAGTAGCAGAAAGGAAGAACCGAAACCTTCTAGAGACCGTAAGAAGTATAATGATCGACATGAATGTCCCACAAAATCTATGGGGACATACAATATTGACAGCAGCTCAACTTATTAACAAGATGCCTTCAAAAGTCCTGGGATGGAAGTCTCCATGCGAAGTATTACAAGGCAATAATAGTGGGATACCCCCACTAAAGGTATTCGGGTGTGTGTGCTTTGTGAAAGACAACAGACCATCAGTTAGAAAACTTGACCCCAGAGCAGTCAAGTGCATCTTCGTGGCCTACTCAGCGACTCAGAAGGGATATGTGTGCTGGAGTCCAGTAGAGAAGAAAAAGTTTGTTAGTATGAATGTCCACTTCCGAGAGCATGAGCCATATTACCGCCAGGAGGAAACTTCGCACAATACGCCTAATACTACCAGTACAAGACGAGAGGGGGAGATGGAGAACTTGGTGGTAACCGATCTAGAAGTATGGCATAGAGGCACGGTTAAGGAGAAACATGAAGGTGAAGCAGAACAAGGAGAGGAGATAAGAAGTATCAGGCCTACGGCTTATGAGGAGTTACTTACCTACAGCAGGAGAGAGAAGCAAACTGTAGGACCAGTACCTACAGTGCCAGTGCTAAGTCCCTTGCATGCTTCTGTCCCAACTCCTGAGATACCACCTCCAACTCCTAAGACACCACCATCCTCCACATCTGCACCACCATCCTCCTCAGGTGATATCATTCCTCCTATTTCTCTCATACCACTACCTACACGAAGGACTACTCACAGTAATGCAGAAAATCCTCCGGACAGATATGGTTGGGACCTTGCTAAGTTCGTTTCTTATGATCATATCTCTTCTTCTTATGGAGCATTTATAGCATCTTTGGATAGTATTACTGTACCTAACAATTGGCAGCTTGCCAAGAACGATCCAAAGTGGAAAGCGGCAATACATAAGGAGTTGGGAGCTCTTGAGAAGAACCACACTTGGGAGCTGGTGAGACTGCCAGAAGGAAAAAGAGCAGTCGAATGCAAATAGGTTTTTACTGTGAAACAGAACCCAGATGGACAGGTTGAGCGCTATAAAGCTCGATTGGTGGCAAAAGGATAAAGTCAGACGTACGGCATCGACTATGACGAGACCTTTGCACCAGTAGCGAAGATGAGCACTGTCAGGACTTTGATCTCCCTGGCAGCCGATGGAGGGTGGAAGCTACACTAACTGGATATAAAGAATGCATTTTTTTCATAGGGATCTAGTGGAGGAGGTGTACATGGAGATACCACCAGGATTCGGTACCAAACAGACAGAAGGCAAGGTCTGCAGAATGAAGAAGTCCTTCTATGGACTGAAGTAGTCTCCTCGAGCATGGTTTGACAGGTTCAGGAGAGCAATGATAGGGATAGAATATCAGCAGATCAATGTTGATCACACTGTCTGCTTCAGACGAAGTGGAGGCCACATCACCATGCTTGCGGTATATGTAGATGATATGATTATCACAGGCGATGATGAGCAGGAGATCGCCAAACTCAAAGGAAAGTGTCACGACCCGCACCCTAGAGTTAGGGCACGAGAATGTAACAATGTCCAGCCTACGCCGCAGTGTCGGCGGTAGAACGCTGTCCTAGTCTCAATGCATATAACAGTATAAGACTAAACAGTTTATACTCCCTGAATGGGGGTGACATAGCAGATACAGTCTCAATCACATCTAAGGTAGAGCATGATAAAGATAGATAAAACATGAAATCCAAAAGAGATACAGGAGATAGAAGTCTAAGTGTCTATGATACATAAACCCATAAATACATCTCAAAACTCAATATAGTAATCCACAAAGTAAAATACAACTCCAGACAAAATGAAATAACTACCTAAACAACCTCTAATGTGTCTCCTCTAGGCTAGCAGGCACCTCCAGGCTATCTGTAAAATTTATCAACAGGTCCAATCAGGACGGGAGCGAGCACAAAACATCTCATGCAGTTCATATCGAGTTAGGAAATATAAAGCATACAATAGAGTAAAGTACATGAAACGCTGAAAGAAGAATGTATAGAAAACAGTAGAGAATTAATAACAGAAAATATCTAAATATGATAAGTAAGAACTGTAAGGAACATGTGATTTAGAGTACAATCTGGTTATGTAAACGGGCTAGGAAAATGCAATGGTAACTCCATTGTACGTGGGTGTACAATAGACATATATAATAGTTATACAATGTTTGTACAATAGGATTTGAGTACATAACCAATTCTACTCCCTCTTCCCAATCAATACACAAGGATCTACTCCAGTTACGTTATCTTATACAATAGTGTACAATGTTATACAGTGGATGTACAATGTTATACAATAGTGTACAATGGTCTATCCCTGGGGCTCATGTGATAATGAGAGTACAATATGCACAATGAGTATACAAGGATATGGGTATTCAATAAATACAATATGGAAGTGAAACGTACGTCACAATATGTATTTAGTGAATACAAGGAGATAACATCTCAAAAGAAGATCCATATAGTACCAATCCGTGATAACAGTCGTGTCAGCATCAAGTACAGTAATCTAGAGCAAGAATGTAAATCCATACAAGTATGAAACGGTCAGAGAATGTACTCGCCTGATGTCTGAATGTCCAAAGTAAATATACTGTCCGAGGAGAGGTGTCTGGCTCCTAATTAGAACAGCACAAGTCACAACATGTCCAGAAGGATAATATAAAGCACTACAATACATTCTACATGAATCTAGGTCAAGCTAGGCCAAAGTTAACCCTTGGTCAACTCTGGTCAACTGCACTAGTCAAACTAGGTCAAACTAGGTCATGTCCTAACCCAGTAAGTCTTACTAGGCCTAACCAAGACTATCCTAGCAAGCACACATCAATACAAGGCTATACAAGCCAACATACACCCACCTCTATATAGCATGCAATTATTCAATACTCAAATAGGCAAGAATTCACATTGGATATATACTAGGTAATCTATTACTTTAAGCTATATATGTCTACACATATATAAACATGCATATATTAGTATTCAACATTAGGTCTATAATTATGGCATTTCAAATAGTTATATAAACTTATATATTACAACACAATATGCTAACATATATATAATATACATACATAGCTAAGTTAACTATATTCATAAATACTTATTTAAGAGGCTATGTGTGTGTATGTGAACATGGCAAAGGGGCAAGTGAGGGTTAAATGGGCATACATAGTGTATACATATCAAAGAGTATCAAAGTGTAAGTGAACAATGTGTCAAGTGTGATAGTGTCAACATAGTGTAAGGGGGTACATGAGGTAATATAGGATTTGTGTTAACATAGAACATTACATCTCATTAACTTGTATATTGCATACATTACATCTATTATTACATTACATTCATGCTTGCATTCATTCATCATTCATTTATTCTCTTGTACTACTATATGCACCATACATTACATACTATGGAACCTACATATTCATTACAAGCCATACTTATACATGCTTACATTAGATAGGATACTTACACCTCATACATCATTTATTTAAACATTTACTCATGCTTGCATTCTCTATTTAGTTACATAATATATATACATTAACATGGGTTAAAATCAAATAGAATATTATATTACACACAAGGGTGCACAAAATGCATATGCCGAATAGTAACTCCAACTAATAATGAATACTGTACCATCTCAGCATGAATTAAACTCTATGATTAAAGTATGTTATAGATCTGTGTTAGCTTTCCGAAACTTTAAACGGATCGCGTTTTCATTTCCGAAAACTCCCGGAATCGCGAAAACACCGAGAACGCGTTTGTTTTTCGTACAGCTGACACTCAAATAATTCTCCAGAAAGTTACAGAAAGAATTAGGCCTATTAATACATGTTTTTGGAAAGCTAACTTCAATACGCTTCTTCTAAAAAAAATGGAAGATTAAACCGAGCTTTGAGCTAGAAGTTATGATATTTCGAAGTTAGGGCTGAAATTAAAAACGTGGATAAAAATCATGACGGATTTAGATAGTTTGAGCCAAAAGAATACACAATATATATCCTAATTATCCACAACAATAATAGCAATAATAATATGAGGAACCACACTCATAAACTTGATTATATAATCATCATGAACCATTTATTACATATATAAATATAGATACACTCTCATTACAATATATATATATATAAATCTATATATGTAACATGAACACATCCACAACACAAAGGACACTCCTATGACCTCCAAATGGACACAAAATAGACACAAATAGAGATACAACCATGGGGGTCATTCCTATGGGTTCAAAATAGACCTATATGCATGAGGAAATGAAAAGGAGAAGGGATTTATACCTCCCGGTAGATCGAATCGAAGAAAAACCTTCCCGGAGCGACACCGACACGTAGAGATTCCAAAAGGACACGAACGAGCTCCGAATCCTCCCAAATTTGGGTAGCTTCCTCCTTGACTAGAATGGAGAAGGAAAGAAGAAGATTTGGTGGTGAAATGGAAGGATTTGGTGGAGAAATTGCTAGGGATTGCTCTCTAGGAATTTGGGAAAGAACAAGAGAGAGAAAAATAGATGGATAATGACAAATAGGAGGCTCAACCCTATCCTTATTGTGGCTGGCCATAAAGGTGGTTTTATCCTATTAGGAAAAGTCCAAAAGCCCCTACTAACCTATTCTATGAGTATTAGGAAAGGGCTAATTGGTTGGGACTAAATTAGTCATTCTAAAGTCTCTAATCACACTAACCTTATCCATAATAATTAGTCTAACCTCTAACTAAAATATTTCTATCATGTGGACTAAAATTAATATCATGTGGACCATGCCTAACTAGTGTGTGGATCCCACTAGAGTCAAACTACCCCCGGGTCCCCGTTTCAAGTCGAATTGAGTTGCAATTCGAACCCGACTCAAATAACCCCAAAACAATATCATAAATAATAAAATAATATCAAAATAATTCAAAGAGGTCAAATGCAAAAATATCCTTAGGCCAAAAATGATATTAAAATATCATAATCACATGGTTAGGCTCTAGGTCAAACAATCTCTAGGATTTCACTAGCAAAACGTCAAAACCACAAGTCATTGATTTAAATAATGTTAAAATAATTTAAAATCACCAAAAATCATATCATGAATTAAATATCATTATTAAAATAATTTTAAACACAAAATTTCAAAATTATCCTAAATCAGAAAATTAAAATAAAATGAAAAAAAATCAACCCAAAATTTAGGGTGCTCACATCCTACCCACCTTATAAAAATTTCGTCCTCGAAATTAAAATGTTCGTAATCCTTCTAGGTCAAACCTCCACAATCAAATCTCAGAACTTAAATAAATCATACCATCAAAAGGATGACATACAGGGTCATGGCATACGGTGGTAGTGAAAGTCTCATCTAGGTATTCTAGTCATGCTAAACCAAAACGGTCATAGGGTATCAAAACACACAAGCAATCTAGGGTGCTAAACAAAAGTTACAAAAACAAGAAACCATCAAAACTGTAAGACAGTCTACCATCCTATATGAAAACTGATACTTATCATAAAAATAAAGAAAAGTAACTACCCATTATCTTTAAAGGGTTCAGAAAAAAAAAATCAAAATCAAAGTTAAGGAATGAAAGCCAATTCCATGGAAAATTTTCAATCACAATACGTATTAAGAATATTTAGTCTTGATACGATCTAAGTTGATCAAATTGGGGAAAATCAAGATTTAGGCAATATGGAGTACAGGTTCAACAAAGTCTGAGATCGAGCATACAAGGATAGAGATTCAGGTCACAATCAAATTTAATTCAATTAAGTACAACCCAAGATATAAATATGATAAGAAAAGATAATCGAAGTCGATTTGGTCGGATTAAGGAAACTAGGATTCAATGATATTGAAAAACTCCTTTTAGAGAAAACAGGAAAAGATTTCATACGAAGTCAGCAAATCATCCCTCTCTAATACTATCAGTTTATCATTTGCTAAACCATATTCTTTTTTTTTTCTCACAAGTCCCAATATGAAAATCAACCTCTATATAACTATCATCGAAATTTTATAACCTTCAGTCATCTAAACCTTTACCACAATCACCATAGACAAAATCTTTAAGTTCCAAAACATTTTCCACGAAACATACCCCTCTTTTTAGGAGTCAACACTTATTCATTTAATCAAAATTTCAAATTCCTTCACCTCGTTTTAAATTAGATCCGAAACCTCTAAATCCAGTTTATGGAATCCTTGGACTTGTTTAAATCGAGTCTCGTATTCACTAAACTCCAATACCACTATATCACACAAAATTTATTCTTTTTTTATAAATCAACCTCCATATTTTTTTCAACGTTCACCTTCAAATATATTTTTTTGAATTCTACAATTTTCTTCCAATCATCTAAAATAATTTCTATAACGTAAAATCCTTCTGTTCTCTCTGTCTCTAGTCACCATCTTACAATATCTAGTTCAATTTTGCATAATCATTTTATTCGATTAAATTCTCCTTTCCATCTTTAAATTTCTACATAGCCTTGTAATAGTTCCCAAGAATCAATAACAAAGATTTTTAAGTTCTCAAAACTAGGTTGACCTTAAACATCCTCATTAGTTTTGAAATACATCCATGAATTATTCATAACCCACTTTCTGTGATTGTTTCTAAATTGATAACATTTATCCCTCGATTTCATTTTAAACCTTTACCACATCTCCATTTCAAATTTTTCATATTTGACATCCAACACTCTGATTCCTACAAAATCATCATATGATAACCAATTACATCATTTCCGAACTAGATGATTTATATCACTTTCTCAACATTTCTCAGATAAAAATGATATAAAGATTTAAGAGTTTTCAAGGTATAGCTGACAGAATTATATATGAGACAGGAAATTGATATAATCAGGACAGGTATATAAGACAAGGAATGATGGTAGTAAAAATATTGGCAGGAAAAGAATGATAATAGAATCTGTTCTGCTTATCTATTTAAAAGAGGGACCCATTTTTTTTGAAACAAGAATTATAATACCAAATCCAAAATAAGGCCTAGCAAAATCATTGGTTTATTGTATTAAGAAGAAATAAATTTTTGTAAGAAGTTACACAAGGTTTATAAAAATAGATAAGGCTACATCCTAAGTAAACAATGAGAAACAAAACAAAACAAAACAAAACAACAATAATTCCTTCTTCTTTTTTTTGAATGACTGAAACAAAAGTAGCAAAAACATGTTCGAAAACATTTAAGGTACAATCTGATAATCATATGCGTCTATCCAAAATTATGGTACTATAAATTCTCGTCATACTAGTGAGCAAGGCTACGATAATCACAGAGTCCTTGACTTATGCACATACCTCTAGAATCATGGTATTTAACATTTTTGCGATGCCGCTAGCTTGGCTGCAAAAATCTTAAATTTCTATACCCGAAAAATATATCCAAAATTAGACTATATGTCCTCACCATGCTGGCTAATGTGACTATAGAAGACAAGATTTCCATAACTTAGATGACCTAGCCCATATAATTTCATCTTGCCAAAATTAAATTAAATCAACAATGAATACCAAAAAAAATCAAATTTATCAACGAACATCAAAATTCAGAAATAAACAAAATCCTTCAAATCATATAACTACAAACTCGGATGCTATAGCTAACATCAAGATTCAAATTTCAACAATCTTCATCAAAATTAATAAATACAAACTCAAATTCAATAATAATCCATCAAAATCAAATTCAATAGCAGAAAGTAAAGATAAATCAAATCAAGAAAAAAAAGAAAAGAGTTTTCAAATCGGAGTTAAACAAGATTCTCAAGGGTCGTCCCAGGAATCTCTCAAGGGTTCCTAACTGTGATTGAGTATCTTCAAAATATATCTTATTCCTAGTGCAGGCTGTAGTGGTACTCTAGTTCGAATACCACTATATAAACTCGACCTGCATGGGCCACCACTAAAAATGTGTCACGACCCGTACCCTAGAGTTAGGGCACGAGAATATAACAATGCCCAGCCTACGCCGCAGTGTCGGCGGTAGAACGCTGTCCTAGTCTCAATGCATATAACAGTATAAGACTAAACAGTTTATACTCCATGAATGGGGGTGACATAGCAGATATAGTCTCAATCACATCTAAGGTAGAGCATGATAAAGATAGATAAAACATGAAATCCAAAAGAGATACAGAAGATAGAAGTCTAAGTGTCTATGATACATAAACCCATAAATACATCTCAAAACTCAATATGGTAATCCACAAAGTAAAATACAACTCCAGACAAAATGAAATAACTACCTAAACAACCTCTAATGTGTCTCCTCTAGGCTAGCAGGCACCTCCAGGCTATCTGTAAAATTTATCAACAGGTCCAGTCAGGACGGGAGCGAGCACAAAATATCTCACGCAGTTCATATCGAGTTAGGAAATATAAAGCATGCAATAGAGTAAAGTACATGAAACACTGAAAGAAGAAAGTATAGAAAACAGTAGAGATTTAATAACAGAAAATATCTAAATATGATAAGTAAGAACTGTAAGGAACATATGATTTAGAGTACAATCTGGTTATATAAACGGGCTAGGAAAATGCAATGGTAACTCCATTGTACGTAGGTGTACAATAGACATATACAATAGTTATACAATGTTGTACAATAGGATTTGAGTACATAACCAATTCTACTCCCCCTCCCCAATCAATACACAAGGATCTACTCCAGTTACGTTATCTTATATAATAGTGTACAATGTTATACAGTGGATGTATAATGTTATACAATAGTGTACAATGGTCTATCCCTGGGGCTCATGTGATAATGAGAGTACAATATGCACAATGAGTATACAAGGATATGGGTATTCAATAAATACAATATGGAAGTGAAACGTACGTCACAATATGTATTTAGTGAATACAAGAAGATAACATCTCAAAAGAAGATCCATATAGTACCAATCCGTGATAACAGTCGTATCAGCATCAAGTACAGTAATCTAGAGCAAGAATGTAAATCCATACAAGTATGAAACGGTCAGAGAATGTACTCGCCTGATGTCTGAATGTCCAAAGTAAATATACTGTCCGAGGAGAGGTGTCTGGCTCCTAATTAGAACAGCACAAGTCACAACATGTCCAGAAGGGTAATATAAAGCACTACAATACATTCTACATGAATCTAGGTCAAGCTAGGCCAAAGTCAACCCTTGGTCAACTCTGGTCAACTGCACTAGTCAAACTTGGTCAAACTAGGTCATGTCCTAACCCAGTAAGTCTTACTAGGCCTAACCAAGACTATCCTAGCAAGCACACATCAATACAAGGCTATACAAGCCAACATACACCCAACTCTATATAGCATGCAATTATTCAATACTCAAATAGGCAAGAATTCACATTGGATATACACTAGGTAATCTATTACTTTAAGCTATATATGTCTACACATATATAAACATGCATATATTAGTATTCAACATTAGGTCTATAATTATGGCATTTCAAATGGTTATATAAACTTATATATTACAACACAATATGCTAACATATATATAATATACATACATAGCTAAGTTAACTATATTCATAAATACTTATTTAAGATGCTATGTGTGTGTATGTGAACATGGCAAAGGGGCAAGTGAGGGTTAAATGGACATACATAGTGTATACATATCAAAGAGTGTCAAAGTGTAAGTGAACAATGTGTCAAGTGTGATAGTGTCAACATAGTGTAAGGGGGTACATGAGGTAATATAGGATTTGTGTTAACATAGAACATTACATCTCATTAACTTGTATATTGCATACATTACATCTATTATTACATTACATTCATGCTTGCATTCATTCATCATTCATTTATTCTCTTGTACTACTATATGCACCATACATTACATACTATGGAACCTACATATTCATTACAAGCCATACTTATACATGCTTACATTAGATAGGATACTTACACCTCATACATCATTTATTTAAATATTTACTCATGCTTGCATTCTCTATTTAGTTACATAATGTATATACATTAACATGGGTTAAAATCAAATAGAATATTATATTACACACAAGGGTGCACAAAATACATATGCCGAATAGTAACTCCTACTAATAATGAATACTGTACCATCTCAGCATGAATTAAACTCTATGATTAAAGTATATTATAGATCTATGTGTTAGCTTTCCGAAACTTTAAACGGATCACGTTTTCGTTTCCGGAAACTCCCGGAATCGCGAAAACACCGATAACGCGTTTGTTTTTCGTACAGCTGACACTCAAATAATTCTCCAGAAAGTTACAGAAAGAATTAGGCCTATTAATACATGTTTTTGGAAAGCTAACTTCAATACGCTTCTTTTAAAAAAAAAGGGAGATTAAACCGAGCTTTGAGCTAGAAGTTATGACATTTCGAAGTTAGGGCTGAAATTAAAAACGTGGATAAAAATCATGACGGATTTAGATAGTTTGAGCCAAAAGAATACACAATATATATCCTAATTATCCACAACAATAATAGCAATAATAATATGAGGAACCACACTCACAAACTTGATTATATAATCATCATGAACCATTTATTACATATATAAATATAGATACACTCTCATTACAATATATATATATATATATAAATCTATATATGTAACATGAACACATCCACAACACAAAGGACACTCCTATGACCTCCAAATGGACACAAAATAGACACAAATGGAGATACAACCATGGGGGTCATTCCTATGGGTTCAAAATAGACCTATGTGCATGAGGAAATGAAAATGAGAAGGGATTTATACCTCCCCGTAGATCGAATCGAAGAAAAACCTTCCCGGAGCGACACCGACACGTAGAGATTCCAAAAGGACACGAACGAGCTCCGAATCCTCCCAAATTTGGGTAGCTTCCTCCTTGACTAGAATGGA
Source organism: Iris pallida (assembly GCA_029216955.1). NCBI lineage: Eukaryota > Viridiplantae > Streptophyta > Magnoliopsida > Asparagales > Iridaceae > Iris > Iris pallida. The sequence goes on along the minus strand of JANAVB010000997.1, from coordinate 5,620,368 downwards.
GAAGGAAAGAAGAAGATTTGGTAGTAAAATGGAAGGATTTGGTGGAGAAATTGCTAGGGATTGCTCTCTAGGAATTTGGGGAAGAACAAGAGAGAGAAAAATAGATGGATAATGACAAATGGGAGGCTCAACCCTATCCTTATTGTGGCTGGCCATAAAGGTGGTTTTGTCCTATTAGGAAAAGTCCAAAAGCCCCTACTAACCTATTCTATGAGTATTAGGAAAGGGCTAATTGGTTGGGGCTAAATTAGTCATTTTAAAGTCTCTAATCATACTAACCTTATCCATAATAATTAGTCTAACCTCTAACTAAAATATTTCTATCATGTGGACTAAAATTAATATCATGTGGGCCATGCCTAACTAGTGTGTGGGTCCCACTAGAGTCAAACTACCCCCGGGTCCCCGTTTCAAGTCGGATTGAGTTGCAATTCGAACCCGACTCAAATAACCCCAAAACAATATCATAAATAATAAAATAATATCAAAATAATTCAAAGAGGTCAAATGCAAAAATATTCTTAGGGCAAAAATGACATTAAAATATCATAATCACATGGTTAGGCTCTAGGTCAAACAATCTCTAGGATTTCACTAGCAAAACGTCAAAACCACAAGTCATTGATTTAAATAATGTTAAAATAATTTAAAATCACCAAAAATCATATCATAAATTAAATATCATTATTAAAATAATTTTAAACACAAAATTTCAAAATTACCCCCAATCAGAAAATTAAAATAAAATGAAAAAAAATCAATCCAAAATTTAGGGTGCTCACAGAAAGCTTGGCAAAGAGTTCGAGGTGAAGGATCTTGGCCCTCTTCGATACTTCCTTGGGATTAAGATTGCTCGAGATAATGAGAGAATCGTTCTTTTTCAAAGGAAGTACGCACTGGACCTGCTTACGAAAATGGGGATGATGGGATGCAAATCAGCTACGACACCAATAGACCAAAAGTTCAAACTGGATGCTGAAGATGGAGAACCAGTTGACCGAGATAGATATCAGAGATTGGTGCACAAGTTGATCTACTTGAGCCACACTCGACCTGATATCAGCTTTGCGGTCAGTGTAGTGAGCTGCTACATGCATGACCCCGAAAGGGTCATATGGACGTAGTATACCAGATTCTGAGGTACTTGAAGGGAGCCCCCGGGAAGGGACTGATCTTTAGAAGAAATAATAATGTAAGCATTGAGGCTATTATGATTCTGACTGGGCTAGCTGTACTGACGATAGGAGATCCACATCGGGCTACTACATATTTATAGAAGGCAACTTGGTCTTATGGAGGAGTGAGAAGCAGTCAGTGGTGGCCAGATCAACAGCTGAAGCAGAGTATAGAGCTATGGCCTTGGGAGTCACAGAACTATTGTGGTTGAAGAATATGCTGACGGAGCTAAAGCTAGACCAGGGAGCCAAGATGAAGCTATGGTGTGACAACGAGTCAGCTATTAGTATTGCCAACAATCCAGTGCAGCATGACAGGACCAAGCATATCGAGATTGACAGATTCTTCATCAAAGAAAAGCTGGAGAAAGAAGTACTAGAGCTGGGCTACGTTCTAACCAAAGATCATGTAGCAGATGGACTGACAAAGGGGCTTAGTTCTATCAGCATGATGAGAGGATGTGACAAGATGGATTTAGTGAATATCATTCGCCCATCTTGAGGGGGAGTGTTGATATATGTGTTAAGTGTTATTGGGCTTTTGTCCCACATTGCCTAGAATGATAGGAAAGGAAGCTAGCCTCTCCTATATATATATATAGTCTCTATTCCAATAATAATTACTTAAAAAATGTCTACAAGTACTATCAATTAAATGTTTTGCAATCTGACGCTCTACATGAACCACTTCATAATCGCAGTTACTGTACATGTAAATTTCCTACGTGCACAGTCATTTACATATTTTTTATAGAAATGCTAACAGAACAGAGGTTCAACAACCCAATGGTTGAGGCCTTTGGTAGGGGAAGGGAGGTCCTGAGTTTGAAACTAAGGGAAGACAGTTAAGTAAGTATCCCTTATTCTGAAAAAAATGCTAAATAAGTAAATATTAAGAAGAAAGTTTAACTTGCTAAAATTATTTAATATTTACTTGAAAATAACTCTGATATTTATTATATTGTCATACCAGCTTAAAAAAGCCATAGACCAGTGCAACTGTCCACATAGTGTTCTAAAGATGATTCATTATCCCGCGTGTCAAGTATTCATTCCAGACAAACATTGTTTCGTACAAATTTTGTCATGCCTGTCGATCACACATGTTTTTTTAAGACTACGCATAACATGGTACGAGTAGCTGAAGAAGAAGACCTTTGTGAGGTTAACTATGCATAAGGGCTTCTTATACCTATTAACATTAATATTAATTAATATTAACATTGATAAAATTGGGTAATTAACTTTTTGGGTTAAAATTTGCTATGTCATCGGCCATGTCAAATGACATATAATATTATTTAACATGCCACGTCAGCTGCCACATAAGGAGAGACGTATTGAAGGTACAATTTAGAGGTACAAATAGCATTACTCATATGAATAATACTATTTGTTCCTCCAAATTGTACCTCCAAACCGTCCCTCCTTACGTGACAGCTGACGTGGCATGTTGATTTGGCAGCTGACGTGACAAATTTTAAAATTAAAAATTAAAATTAACATTGACATAAAATTAACATTAACATTAATGTTAACATTAAAATTAAAATTAATATTAACGTTAACATTAACAATAATATTAATATTCACATTAACATTAATACTAAAATCAACATTAACATTAATATTAACATTAATTAATATTAATATTAACTAATATTAATATTAACATTAAATTAACATTAACATTAATATTAAATTAACATTGACAAAATTGGATAATTAACTTTTTGGGTTAAAATTTGCCATGTCATCGGCTATGTCATATGATACATAATATTATTTAACATGCCATGTCAGCTGTCACATAAGGAGGATGTATTGAAGGTACAATTTGGAGGTACAAATAGCATTACATATATGAATAATACTATTTGTCCCTCCAAATTGTACCTCCAAACCGTCCCTCCTTACGTGGTAGCTGACGTAGCATGTTGATTTGGCAGCTGACATGACAAATTTCAAAATTAAAAATTAAAATTAACGTTAGCATAAAATTAACATTAAAATTAATGTTAACATTAACATTAACATTAAAATTAAAATTAAAATTAATGTTAACATTAACAATAATATCAATATTAATATTAACATTAACATTAATATTAAAATCAACATTAACATTAATGTTAACATTAATTAATATTAATATTAACTAATATTAATAGTAACATTAAATTAACATTAATATTAACATTATTTAATATTAACATTAAATTAACATTGACAAAATTGGGTAATTAACTTTTTGGGTTAAAATTTGGCATGTCATCGGCCATGTCAGATGACACATAATATTATTTAACATGCCACGTCAGCTGCCACATAAGAGGGATGTATTCACTACAACAAATATGGCCTACAACAGCAGTTTTTCTATAGCGTTCAAGTGTCCTCGCTATAGAATGTTATCAACAATAGCGTTCTTTTTGTAGTGGTATAAAAATATCTATCTATAGCGTTTCCTGAATGTTGTATAATCTTTTCTCATTTTACCGCTTGAAATTTTGCCAAAAATTTGGAGCTGCATTTCAGCCCGCGCGATAAGGGATCTGTGCGTAGTCACTTCCACTACACCAAAATCCCTCTCCCCATAATTTTTTTGCACCATTCCCTCTCTCTCTCTCTCTCGCACACACACACGCTCTCACCCTCCCTTCAGAAACCCTAACCTCAATTTTTTTTCCTTTTTCTTCTCCTCGTCCTGGTACGCCAACCAGGGAAAGAGCATCTTCCAGCCCCACAACTTCCTCAACGGCCGAGCCAGGGGACTTTTCTCATTCCCACGACCACCCTCATCTAGATGCCATTTCGAGCCAAGCCTCCGCCGTCACCAACCTCACCGGCGCCACCACCTTTCCTTGCCTCCCACGGTTTCCTCCTCCATTAAACTGCCTCCGGTCTGCACAAACCCCTAGCAAGAGGAGGTACGTGTGGGAGAACTACCATGGGTGAGTAGTTAGCAAACTAGGGTTTCACTTTTCATCCTCCCTCTATTTCAAAAATTAGGGTTAGGGTTTTTCTTTGTGTGCTTGTTTTTGAAAATTTTCAGGGGCGTGTAAGCATGTGTCGGAGCTGTAGGGGAAGAAGCAGTCGAACGTAATGCGGTACAAAATCTCTCTCAAATCTTCCAAAATCCCTCTTTTATCCTCAATTTTATTAGGGTTCCTTGGTCGATTCGATCGTCCCCTCACAATTGAGCGATCATCTATTTTTCATTGGTGACTCGACCCCGTTATTGACTAGTCTGCTCGCAATTGAGAACTCAATTTCTGATTAGTAACTTTAGTCTAGGTTTATGATAGTGACTCCTATCACAATTTATTTGATCCTGCTTGATGCTAATAAATTGTTACTAGACACTAACTTTTGATTCATGCTTCATTTGGAGAATAAAGAGAAATTATGCTTGTGTTTGTTGCCATATGTAAAAGACCACAGACCTACTTGGACGAAAAGTAAACAAAATTAAAGAATATAGTTTTATAGTGCTATGATTTTGTTTGGTGCATTTGGAGGAACATAGTTTTGTAAGTATTAAGCATTGGAAACTGTGATTTGGACCTTTATTTGGGTATCTCTTTTGTTTATAAAAAAACATTTAAGTAGCAAAAAGAATAGGGCTAGAAAACCATGACAAAAGTCTTAGTTTAACAGTTTTCAAATTATTATAGTTTTTTTATTTCATGATTATTGACGGACCTCTGTGATTTGTTTCACACCTTGAGTGTTGTGACTTAGTGGAGTCGTGATTATAGTTACAATAAATTAGGATAAGCATATAATCTTTACAGCAGGCTAAGCTTTTTACAGCCACCTACTGCAGATTCTAAGTAAAGCACAAGTTTTTCCCCCAATGAAGTACTGTAAATAGTAGAGAAAATAAAATTTACACCAACAGGTCCAATACATCTTGAATCATGATAAAGATCAACAAAATGAATTATATGGTATATAAACCATACATGTGCATGAATGCAACTTGACTTGTATTCAAGAACTTCACTTGTTGCTGCTATTGGCAATAACAGGGATCAATCAACATATTTCCAAAAAAGTGTCTAAAATCATCAAGGGATATAAATGATGGAAGTATAATAGGAACAATCCTAATACCATTCTCAAAACATTAATTTAAATAAAATTTTCCTTGGTCTATGAAAGATTAAGAACTTACCAATGAAGTACTGTAAATAGTTAAATGTTGTTATTTACTTGACTGCCAATAAGTACAGTTAACTCTGTATTGAACTTACACATTGACATTATTTAAAGACAAATAATTCCTCTGCAAAACTCTTGAGACTAACTAGTAGGTTAAAGCAGAGCAGTTTTACCTGTCATCATTCTTCAGAATAACTAGGTTACCCAGCCTGCAAAATCACCAATCCCTCACAAGCCAGGCCATGGTTGATAAGGAACAAATACCATAATTTTCTTCAGGTGGAGGGCTCCTCCATATGCAGGGGGGAGAGACAACAAGGGAGCTACGCCCATTTCTGGTCATCTGATCTTTACCAAGTATCAATGTAACAGTTACTCCTTTACCTCTATGATACATTTTTTGATGTAACTTCTGGAGCTCAATAACAAAATGTTATATTGCAAGAATATTTGTACATCGGTGGGCTAGGATCACCTGTGAGCAAAATGATCAAATTGTATTATTTGACATCTGATTGGCTTCATTAAAAGACATGAGCGACTCAATGTTAGTGTCAAAGAGAGATTTAATACAGTGGTTGTGGCTACTGGCCATTACTCTCAACCTAGGTTGCCTAGAATCAAAGGTAATTAGTAACTGTACGTACATGTTCAATAAACTCAATTTATTTTACTTGGTGTTTACTGATGTTCTACTATATTAAGGAATGGACAAGGAAGCAAATACACAGCCATGTATACAGAGTTCCTAAGCCCTTCCGTAATGAGGTATACAAAGAAACCTTCCTTTCTTTGGTTGACTTGGGATGACAACATTTATATGCCAATGGGCTCTCATTCTGGAATACCTTTTTCTGATACTCCCTTCACCCAGAGATATATATTTATACAGTATCGTTTCATGTTATAAAATAACAATTGTGTCCTTGGTAACATGTGTATTTGACATCACTCTTGGTTGAGGAGAGCACATATTTTTTGCCCACTGCTGCTATTTGAATTCAGCCTCAATTGGTACAATATCTCTGATACCTTGCATTGCTACTGATCCATGGTAGTCAGCGTTTGCAATCAGCTTATTATTTATCTTGTTGGGATATGAATGCAAGTAATGCCACTACACCATATTGGGCAATTTCTAATCGGCCTTGTTGGGATATGCATGCATGTAATGCCACTACACCATATCTTGTTGTATTCACTATTTTAGGTCCGACCATTGTATCAGGGAGTATCTCTGGGCTGAAGCCGGGGCTTCATAGCTTCCATGTTCATGCCCTTGGTGAGACTATAAATGGCTGCATGTCCACTGGTAACTTTCATTTCATTTTCGGTTCAATAAGGAAATTTCCATACAAAAGTTTTGGCCGAACTGATTGTTCTTCTTGTCATTATTATGATCATTTCTAAAACATGGGCTCATTACAATCCTGCTAGAAAGGAGCATGGAGCTCATGATGATGAGGTTCGGCATGCTGGTGATCTTGGCAATGTGAAGGCTGAAGAGGATGGTATAGTTTTTGTTCTTTTAGGTTTTCGATTTGTATATTTTATGAGCAGATGTGTTGGGGCTACCCCAACCCCAAATCCTCGGTATCTTACATTGAGCCCCCTCATTACACTTTGGAGTTCCTCTATAGGCGAGGACAATTCATCTATATTATGTTATTCTTAACAATGTTGTCTTCTTTTTCTTGTCATTCTTCATGGACTACTACATTTACCATTGTTGACAGCCAGGTATATGACACTTTCATGGTTTTTTCAACCTAAAATTAACTTATATAATGCTTAGTGCTCTTCCACTTTCAAAGCCTTTATTTATTTGGAAAGGGTAATCTTTCCACTGAATAGGGTTCGGTAGCTCAATTCTAGACTCGACTTGGAAAATTATGTAGGAATTTGTAGCAGATTTGTTTTAAATTATTAGGTTTTTGGATTATTTGGAGAAGGTCGTGTGTGAATTTACGAGTAGATATTGGAATATTTACTATTTTTAATTGGTTTTCTGTGTGTTGAAAATTTTATTATGCCTTAGTGTTATGATTTTTATGCATAATTGTGTGGCTTTTGATTGATTCTTTTCTAACTTTACTTAATTTTATAATAAATATCAGTATTATTTTGGAGTTATTATATATTGTTTTTGCTTCATACTAGAAAGGAAATGCCTAAGTTGGAGACATTTTTTAAGTATCTAGGATCCTTACATTGGAGTCCCAAGCATATGCGGGCTTGGATATGTTGCACAAGTAACTGATTCCCTCAGCTTATGTCAGGGACTTACTATAATATTATTTGTATTGGCATAATTCATTTGACCTGGCAAAATTTTTCTGGGTTTGGGTATTTCTCACTTCCTGAGTTCACCATTCACATCTATCTTCGAGTACTATTAGTCAACTAACTTGCTTGAGTAGACAGTTTAAGTTTCTTGTTGCCTTGTTGATGTAGATGGTATCTTCACTAGAACTCTAAAGAGAAGAAAAATAGACATTCTTCTATCAAACTGGAGCTTAGATAACAATCAAACCATAGCATAGTTTGCAGTGAGGTTAGCTTTTGCACTGATTGCATTTGCAGTAGTAGCATTTTCAATAGCAGATGCAGCTGCATTTGCAGTAAGAATCTCAGAAGCAGCAGGGTAATGACACTTAGGCCATAGGCCTCTTCTTCTGTCCACTTTACACTTGAGCCTGTTGCTTTAGTTGATTTTTATTAAGATGAATGTTAGCAAATTGGTGGTATGCACTAACAATTTAGCTTGTTAGATCATTATAGTCCCCTGATAATAGGTAATTCAGGTTATGCGAACACTTAGGCAAGTCATTTTGATTTTGCCACCAATCTATACTAAAGTCTAAACTGATAATGCTCCTTCTATGATTATATTATTCTTAGATTCCAGGCACCAAATTTTGCATTTGCATTCTAATTATGATGTATCTAATCCTAATGCATTTCTTAAGTTAAAGCTCACATTTCTGCACTTAGATGAATTTCTGTCATGTGAACTTTTGTGGTTTTGTTTACTTCTGTAAGATAGTACAGAAACAATTGGATTGGATTAGGGTACAACTGCAATGAATAAATGGTATAACCTTGAGCTTTCTGAAAATGTTTGGGTGGTTAAAAAAATAAAGAAAACCTGCATCTACCGGCATAATTGTCAAATGCTCGAAAGTTATGAAATTTCTGAAGTATTAATCAGTTCATAGTTGATCCATTTGAACTTTGAAAATGTGAAAAGTAAGAGCCTACTTGCTTGAGGAGTTTACTTGTATTTTTTCTTCTTGATATAGATTTTGTTATTAATTTGCTGCTTCTAGGATGATGTCTGTAGTGTCATGATTGCTTCTAGGATGATGTCTGCTTCTAGGAGTCTGTTGCTAGTTGTATACTCCTGATCATCTACAGGAGTGTATTTTTGTAGTCTAGAGCAAAGATACATGGTGAACATTGTGATCACTTGTCCCCACGCATTTCATAGAGTTGAAGCAATAGAGCTTCTATTGCATCATAGTTTTTGTGCCAGGAATCTAAGAAAAATGATCCTTAAGAGAGAGCCTACTTGAATAGTCATGCGACAACAAACGATAATCTCACTGAAAAAGATCCTTAGGATACTTGAAGTATGAAATCTAAGTACTCCATTATAAAAACTGCTAGGTATCTGCTAGATATCTCTTAGTTCAATTTCATGGTGTCAAATATTTCTATCTTATTTTTTTATATCATAATGTGTTTTCTTCTCAATTTTGTGTAGGTTGGCGTATAAATTTTTGATGGTTGTGGATAGCTGCTAGAAGGAAAGAGGCGATCGAGCTGTTTTTTGGCCTACAGATATTTGTAAATGGAATGGTTTACTTTGGACTACAGATATTTTGTAAATAGAATGGTTTATTTTGGCGTACAACTACGGTTTCTACATCTTGAATATTTTAATGACAACTACTTTTTGTACATCTTGAAAGTTCTAATGAAATATTTCATATTTTGGCAAACCTTTCCTATATCTTGATTGATCGAAATGGAAGTTGTGATTGAAATTGTTTGCGATTATGGTTATTTATATGTGATACAAAACAGGTTATGAAATATGAAATTCTGTAGCAGATATGATATAATATGAAATTCTGTAGCAGATTTATAGCACTCAAAATGCCTAAATTGCCGCTACCACAATAGCATATGATGAACTCTATAATAAATCCGTTCATGAACTATCAATTCATCAAATGCTATAAATCATCCACAGCATTCACAAACGCTATAAATAATCCACAGCATTCATAAACGCTATAAATAATCCACAGCACTCACGAATGCTATAAACCACCTACAGCGTTCTAGAATGCTATAAAGAATTCACAGCATTCACAAACGCTATAAACCATCAAACGAACGCTATAATCCTTCTACAGCATTCATGAACGCTATAATGTTATAGCGTTCACATGTCTGGATATACTATAGCGTGGGCAATTATAGCAGACAGAATATGCTATAGAAGGCTTTCTATAGCGTTCCGCGCATGCTATTGTAGGCCATATTTGTTGTAGTGATTGAAGGTACAAGTTGGAGGTACAAATAGCATTATTCTACCTTTATTCATTTGAGAAAAGTTGTTGAAAGAAAAACCTTGGTAGTACTAAAATGCCAAACCTTATTGTGGCAACAAAATGATGGATTTGTTGTATAATAATGTGGCAAAAGAAATGATGGAAAGAACAAAAACTAGTATGAACAATATACAGAGTAAAAATAGATTGATAAAACAAATGTCAATAAAATTCATTCAAATACTTACAAAAGTACAAGCCAAATTCGGGCACCCTCTAGGCATAAACCTGCAGCCCCAGGAGGCTGCCCCCGTCGATGGGGGCAAATCCTGGAGGGTGGCAGCCCAGGGACCAACTAGAGGAGGAGGGTGAAACTACCGAAGGAGGCGAGGTGCCCTGCGGCGCAGGGTGCGGGGAAACACCGCCCTGCCGAACCACCGCTCCCCCAGGCAGGGAGAGGGCGCCCAACGAATGGGACACCAGCGGAGAGACCGGAGAAGGGACGATCACCAACGGACCAGCCAACGACTGGGCCGAGACGAGAGGGGGAGGGGCAGGGCACCCGCTGGCGCCATTGCCGGGGACCGCCGGTGTGCAAGCAAGAAGACCCAAGAGACATTTTTTTCTTTTTTTCCAGCACGTGCGGGCTCAGTTCAATCGCGTGTCTCCCCGCACACGATTTTTAGTCGGTTGTCATGTCGTTTCGGACTCTTCGTACAGATCTTGTCCGTACTAAATTTTTATTATCCTCCCACACGTACGTCTTGTGCACTCCGTGTGCTCCCGAACCTCACGGGATGGCCGACGTCTTTCGACGCCAGCAACTCAATGCGTCGCTTCGCCTACGACGCCGAAGGTGCCCCCCGACGTCTTCACGACGCCTACGACAGCCAATGCCGCCCAGCCACCCGTTCTATGCGCACGACGTCCTTACGACGCAAGTATATATATATATATATATATATAAAATATATATATATAATATATATATATTTTTTATTTTATATATATATATATATATATATATATAAAATATATATATATATATAAAATATATATATATATATATAATAAATTATATATATATAAAATAAATTTTATATATATATATAGCCTAAAAAAAATATATAGCCTAAAAAATATATATATAGCCTAAAATATATATATATATATATATATATATATATATATATATATATATATATATATATATATATTGCCTAATATATATATATATATATATATATATATATATATATATATATATATATATATATATATATATATATTTATATTTATATATATATATATATATATATATATATATATTAAAAATATATATATATATATATATATATATATATATATATATATATATAGCCTAAATAATTTTAAGGAGTTGGAATAATTTAATGGTAGGAGTAATTTAAAGCCTAAATTTCTATTTAGGAGTAATTTAATATATATATATATATATATATATATATATATATATATATAACCTCTAGCTCAAGTGGTTAAAGTGAGGCACATCTGTCACGACCCGCACCCTAGAGTAAGGGCACGAGACGTGGGTACGTCCAGCCTACGCCGCAGTGTCGGCGGTAGAACGCTGTCCTAGGTCACAACATTTAACAATATATCTCTAAACAGTTTATACTCCCCGAATGGGGGTGACATAGCAGTAAAACTCAATCACAACTAAGGAAGAGATAGCACGATATGAAATAGAAATCAAGGAAATAAATAGATAAAAAGTAGTCTAAGATAATCCCAGCAATATCCAGCAGTACAAGGTCTCAGATACAGAATGAAAGAATATATACAACTCTGAACTCCAAATAAAGTCTAGCTAAAACATGTCTCAAGACTACAAAAGGAAGATAAGCCTAACTAATCTAAACTAGGCAATCGGGGTGATATCCTCAGCTAGAGCTGGGTCCTCCTGAGGGTCCAGCTCGCAGGTGTCATCTAAGGCTGCCCCGTAGAAAGTGTCCAGGCAAGCCTCCTCCTCGTCCTCTATAATATTTTCAACAGGTCCAGTCAGGACAGGAGCGAGTACAGTACATCTCAACAGTTCATAGCAGGTTAGAAAATATAAATATGCAGTAAAGTAAGATACAAGTACTGAAAGAAGTGCAGTATGTAAACAGAGAAAGAGCTGTAACAGAATATCTACTATAATAGAGACTAACAGTGGCTAGTGAGTCAGAGTACAATATGGACATGTAAATGGCATAGGAGATTCTGATAAGTCACTATGGAAGAGATTCTGATAAGATACTACTGGTGTATTATTCACATGTCCAATTCTACTCCCCCGTACCCCAATCAATACACAAGGATCTAAACAAGTTATGTTATTGTACATGATATCACATGGGGGCCCATGAAAGGGTGCACATGATAGTATACATGGGGCTCCGTGAACATGAGAGTACAAGATTTACAGGAGTGTACATGTATAATGAAAGCACAGGAGTACATGATGAAAGTGAAACGCACATGACACAATGTACCCGATGCTCCCGAGGGGGATAACATCGCATGTAGAGATCCATATAGTACCTATCCGTGTGACCATCGTGACAGTACAAGTAAAGTAATCTACTGCAGGAAATAATTCTAAGCAGGATATGAAATGATCAGAGAATATACTCGTCTGGTATCTGAGTGTCCAATATGAAACGTACTGTCCAAGGGGTGGTGTCTGGCTCCTAATCAGAACAACACAAGTCACAACAAGTCTAAAATGGCAAAATAAAGTTCTGCTATGCATTCTACATGAGTCTAGGTCTAACTAGGTCAAAATCAACTCTTGGTCAACCCTGGTCAACCAAGAAGTCAAACTAGGTCAACCAAGTCTAATCAAGTCTAAACTAGGCTATCTAGTCTACATAGACCAATAACAAGTACACAACTATATCAAGCCAAAATCAAACCATCACACTACATTACCCATATATAGTACATACCCAAGTTATATACATATATGGCATATACATGTACTTGTATAACCCATACAACCCCATATGTGTACTATCATGGCATCCCCCCATACACCATATATCTATCTATATAAAACCACACTCATATATATGTAGGAACATATATATCACAATGCATATATTAACTTACATATATAAAATACAATTGCATTATATATATATAGACACATATATTAGACTGTACATTAGGTAGGCATATAGGGAAGGCATGAGTAAATGTATGTGTGTGTAGAGAGTGCACTGGACTATTCAGAACAGCAAGGGGCAGGCCAATTCCTAGTTAAAACACCAAAACCCAACTCAGATCAACCCCATATACTCATTCCAGATTTGAAGGGCAGTGCAATACAATGAAGAGTACCCAAGTTATCAAAACTGGGAATGAATCCCAATACAAAGTCCCTGGAGACTGTGCTAATACCCAGGTTATAGTCTCCACAAAATCTCAGGTTGAACCTAGTACAATTTCTAGGTTAATACACTATAGAAAAACATTGAATCAACTGTAGACAGTTATATAGGAAAGATTTCCTAGATTAAGAATCAGCATTAAACTCACATCAGTTATCAGTTTGTATAAAATCAGTTGATAGCTATCAAAACAGTGAGCTAATGTATGTCTAAAAGTTCTATAACCCAAAATCATTCAGTTTCATAAAAACTCACGAGGACAGTCACATATTCCAGTTTGTGTGAAGAGAAAAGGGTGCCTGTGTTAATATGAAAATCTGGAACTAATCAAAACAGTGAGCAAAAATAGGCAGTCATTGAACTATAATCATGAAGAAATCTGGAATCTACCACTGTGAAGAGGGAACCCAACAATACACAAGTCAACTGGAAATCATTTCACATTTAACATCAGTTTTCCAAACACTCTTGTATTCTCAGGTTTGTAAAAGAACACAAACTCAGGTTAACATAGGAACCCCATTCAGTTAATTAGAAAAATCCCAACATAGCTGAAAGGGAAGGGAATTCAGTCCATAAATTGCATCAACCATAATGTCAAAACCATTTCAAACAGTTAATCAATACCAAGTTAACAAATGAAGGAAAATTTGGATTATGGGTTATCAGTGAATTTGAAAACCAATCCCCATATCCAAATTCTCATTCTTACAACCAAAAGTCCATTTTCGAATGTAAAAACTTAACTAACATGTATTATGATACGGGGGGGGGGGGGTAAAACTAGTTGAAAAACATAGTAAAACAGGGAATTAAATAGGTTGGAAATCACTGGGAATTCACAGTATTATTTCAAGTATCAGAAAACAGTTCAATCACCCATTTCAATCCAATACTCCACATAAAACCTAACTTAATCATGCAACCTAAATCTACATACATTATACAACATGTTAGGATCTATTTAGCAACTAAAAAAACATAATTAGAACCATTAGAAATCAAATTAAAACAGAATCAAGATCCAGTGCACTGAACCACACAGTCCCTTCTCCGTGCACATGCAACTACGTGTCCGACACGACACAAAACCCAATAAAACTTGGGGAATGTCATGACAGACATTGCCCCTAGGTTTTCTTTGAATCTCGTGTCCTGAAACCTCGTGTCGTGTCCGCTACAAGGCCCGAGTAGCAGGGTATCCCTGTAGCACGCGCGCGAGCGTGTACGGCGCGTGTCCACTCCACGATTTCGACACAAATCGATACGTTAATCATCACAGGAGAACAAGACACAATAAGCAAGATCAAAACTAATATTCCTATTCAAAAACAATGTACAAACGAGATCGAAATGCCCTTTGGGGCATTTCGTCAAACACTTAGACTACAGTCATGAAACGTGTCCAAATGGACACGAAACTCAGGATACCCGACACGAACACTGTCCAGACTCTTAGGGGACCCTTAGGGCTTCCTATTCATGAAGACAAATTGAAAATCCATGGAGTATTGAGAGATTACCTATTCTTGAACTATGGATGAAAAAGCCCCAAATGGAAAGATTTCCTCAAACCACCAAAATCTCACAAATTGTTTCCTTCCTGCAAACAATCAATACTAACAGCAAGAACAATGATATTAAGATCTAATGTAACTAGTTTGGGGGAAAAAGGACCTAAAATGGATTTATAATGAATTTCTAAAGATAGGAACTCACCTCTTTCTTCTTGAAATAATTTTCCTAGGGAAAGGAGGCTAGCCCTAGATTTTAGGAGGGGTTTTATAGTGGGGGAATCCCAATGAAACTAGGTGGCCGGCCATGATGGGCTAGGTTAGGGTTTGGTAGTTTGGGCTTTGGGCCAAGTTACATAAGCTATGGTTTGATTTGATTAATAAGGACTCTAAATCATAAGTCATGGCTTATGGCTTTCTAATTTCTATAGCTAAATAGGTTCTAATGACCAAACCATAGATTAGGCTAGGTTAGACTAGAGTCACAAATCCTAACCAAGCTCATACTAACTAGGGTTAGCTCCTAGGTTTATCTACATGGGTCCAAACTAGCCAAAATCAATCTAGTCCAAACAATTCCAAAATAATTCCTAAAAATTCCCATAAATTCTAATTAATTCTAATAAATTTAAAATATTCCAAAAATGACAAAAATACCCTCACACTAGAAATGTGGTAGTGACAAATCTACCCTCCTTAAAAAAATTTCGTCCTCGAAATTGAAAGGCGAAATACAACTGATGAGAAGGATAGAAAGCATACCTCACGGTCCAAAAAGATAAGGGTAGCGCTCGCGCATCTTATCCTCCCGCTCCCAGGTAGACTCTCCTGGAGAATTATGCCTCCATGCGACGCGTACCAAGGGTATCACCGGGTTCCTCATAAACTTCTCCCGTCGATCCAGAATCTCCACTAGCTGCTCTGGATAGCTGAGAGAAGGCCCAACCTCTATCTCTGAATGATCGAGCACATGACTAGGGTCAGCTACGTACCGTCTCAACTGTGATACATGAAATACGTTGTGGACCCCCACTAGCACAGGCGGCAAGTCTAGCCTGTATGCAACGTCACCGACTCTCCCGCTGATAACGAAAGGGCCGATGAAGTGCGGGCTAAACTTCCCGCCTCTACCGAAACGTATCATACCACGAGTCGGAGATATCCTCAAGAAAACCTGGTCTCCGACCTAATCACAAGCAAGGACTCAATTAATATAAATAACAAACATGATCAAAAATCATAAACAAGGAAACCTAAATCTAATCCTACTATAATCTGTACCTCAAACTCCAAGGACCTCCGGTGGCTATCGGCCCAGTGCCGATGTCTGTCCTGCGCCACGCAAAGTCTGTCCCTGATGAGCTTCACCTTCTCGGCCGCATCAACAACTATCTCTGGCCCCAGTAAAGCTCGCTCACCAACATCATCCCAGGATAAGGGTGTACGGTACCTACGCCCGTACAGAGCCTCGAAAGGTGACATCTCAATGCTGGCCTGGAAACTATTGTTGTAAGCAAACTCCACCAAATGAAGATGATCCTCCCAGGAACCTCCAAAGTCCAGGACGTACGTCCGCAGCATATCCTCAAGGGTCTGAATAGTCCGCTCTGACTGTCCGTCCGTCTGGGGGTGGTATGCAGCACTAAACTTGAGCTGAGTGCCCAACCTGGTCTGCAGACTCCTCCAGAAATGGGAAGTAAAATGGCTATCCCGATCCGAGACGATGCTGATCGAAACTCCGTGGATCCTGACTATCTGCCGCATATACAACTCCGCCAGTCTCTCTGTAGACGTACCCACCTTGAATGGCAAGAAGTGGGCCGATTTGGTCAACCTATCAACGATTACCCAAATCGCGTCTTTCCCTTCTGGTGTGCGCGGCAATCCTGATACGAAGTCCATAGTGATATGCTCCCATTTCCACTCGAGAATGGGCAGCGGCTGCAATAATCCACCGGGCCTCTGTCTTTCTGCCTTGACCTGCTGACAAACCAAACACCTAGCCACGAAGCGAGCCACCTCCCGCTTCATTCTTGACCACCAAACATGCTTCCGCAGATCTCGGTACATCTTGTTAGCACCCGAGTGTATAGAGTACTGAGATCTGTGGGCCTCCTGCATAACCTGCTCCCTGAGCTCTCCGCTGGGCACACATAATCTGGAACCGTGCCTCAAGGCACCATCCTCTGCAAGAGAAAACTCGTCCTCCAGCAAACCTGCTCGAACCTGCTCCTGGAGACACCGCAGAGCAATGTCCTCAAACTGTGCCGACTTGATCCTCTCCACCAGGTTTGACTAAATCTGCATCCTCCATAGCTGCATCTGTACTCCGGACACGATCACCTCAATCCCAAGGCTCTCCAAGTCG
Organism: Iris pallida; assembly: GCA_029216955.1. NCBI lineage: Eukaryota > Viridiplantae > Streptophyta > Magnoliopsida > Asparagales > Iridaceae > Iris > Iris pallida. The sequence continues at coordinate 5,603,163 of JANAVB010000997.1, read as the reverse complement.
GCAAGCAAATGTCGATCCATGGTCAAACACATGGCTGTCGGATACCTACTCAAGGCATCGACAACCACGTTGGACTTTCCTGGATGATACTGCAGTACAATGTCGAAGTCCTTCATCAACTCCAACCATCTGCGCTACCTCATGTTCAACTTCTTCTGAGTGAAAACATACTTTAAGCTCTTGTGATCTGTGAAGATCTCCACCCTCTCACCATACAGATAATGCTTCCACAGCTTCAGAGCAAATATCACTGCTTCCAGCTCCAGGTCGTGGGTAGGGTAGTTCTTCTCGTGGGGACGTAATTTCCTGGAAGCATAGGCAATCACCTTCCCATGCTGTTGTAAGACGCAACCCAGCCCCTTCCCTGAAGCATCACTATAAATAGTGAAACCATCTGATCCTGAAGGCAATGTCAGAATCAGAGCTGTCGTAAGCCGCTTCTTCAACTCATCAAAAGCTGTCTGACACTCCTCTGACCACACATACTCAGCATCCTTCCGGGTCAACCGAGTCAATGGCTCTGCAACCCGGGAGAAATCCTGCACGAATCTCCGATAGTATCCTGCCAGTCCCAGGAAACTCCTGATCTCTGCAACTGAAGTCGGCGCTGCCCATGCCTCAACTGCTACAATCTTCTTGGGGTCAACTGAGATACCATCTCCAGTCACCACATGCCCCAAAAAGTCCATCCGATCTAAGAAGAACTCACATTTGGAGAGCTTCCCGTAAAGCTGCTCCTTTCTGAGAATCTCTAGCACTATCCTCAAATGCTCCTCGTGCTCCTCTTCAATCTTAGAATATATTAAGATATCGTCAACAAACACCACCACAAACTGATCTAGATATTGGTGGAACACCTCGTTCATAAGGTTCATAAATACTGCTGGTGCATTGGTTAGCCCAAACGGCATAACCAAAATCTCAAACTGCCCGTACCGTGTCCTGAAAGCGGTCTTGGGAATATCCTTCCTCATTTCCTTCATCTGGTGATATCCCGACCTCAGATCAATCTTGGAAAATACCCGAGCTCCGCTCAACTGGTCAAATAGATCGTCGATCCGCGGCAGTGGGTATTTGTTCTTGATCGTGAGGTTGTTGAGTGCCCTATAGTCAATACACATACGTACTGACCTATCCTTCTTCGGCACGAACAACACTGGTGTACCCCATGGCGACAAATTCGAGCGGATGAAGCCCTTGTCCTGTAGCTCATCCACCTGCTTTTTCAGCTCCACCAGCTTGCTGTTGTTCACCCGATAGACATGCTGAGAGATAGGTTCCGCTCTTGGAACCAAGTCTATCGAGAACTCTATGTCCCTGTCTGGTGGCAATCCTGGCAACTCCTCTGGGAAAACATCCATATAATCTGCTATCAAGGGGTATAGAATCGTCTGCTCCTCGACCGAGACTTCACAGAAGACTCTGCTGCTCTGCTCTGCCTAACGTTTGGAGTACTCGAACTCTGGCTCCCCCGGTGCTCTGAAGAGAACTCTACCCCCTCTGCAATCAATGCTGGCATGGTGCCTGCTCAACCAATCCATGCCTAGTACTATATCGTAGTTTGGCAATAGCATTACAAGCAGGCTCACCTCCAACTCACGGCCTCCCAAAATCACTCTTCGACCCTTACAAACATCACTCATGAGGATAATGCCACCCCCGGTCATGATCTTGTAAGTCTTAGGCAACGATTCAGCTATGATATCGTGTCTAATCATAAAAGATACTGATATGAAGCTATGTGAAGCACCGGAATCGAATAATGCAAATGCTGGACTGGAGTCGAGAAGAATCAAACCTGTGATCAGCTCTCCTATGACCTCCGCATCCTCTGCTGCCATGGCGAAAGCTCGTCCCTGCTGGCCTCCCCTGGCCTGCTGCTGGTGCTGGACGAACCTTTGCTGCTGCGTCGGCAGGGCTGGTCCTCTCTGCTGGCCTGCTGCTGCTTTGGCTTCTCCTTCCTGGGCTGCTCGTGCTATACGGCACTCCCTCATCTGGTGGTCTGCCGCTCTGTAAAGAAGGCACTTCCCGAGCCTCTTCCTGCACTCGTTCCATCCATGCCCTGGCTTCTTGCAGAAGGTGCAATTGACTGTCTGGTGCCTGGGTGCCTGATGCTGAAACGGCTGCTGGTGCACTGGCCTCTGCTGAATCGGCTGCGGCTGGAACTGCCTCTGCTGCTGATGCTGAAAGTAGGGCCTCTTGGCCTGGCCTCCGCTGCTGCTGCTGCCTCCAACTGGGTCTCTCCTCCTCTTGAGCCTAAGCTCAAGATCATCCTCTGCCAACAAGGCTCCCATCAAGATCTTCTCGAATGTGGCATCCCGGTTGCCCTTGGTCAAGGACTTGACCTCCTTGACTAGACCCTTCCGGAACCTCTGGGCCTTCGCCGTCTCGCTCAAGCCCTCTACAAACCTGCCGAGGCGGCCGAACTCCCCGGCGTACTCCTCCACTGAGAGACTCCCCTGGACCAGGCTCTCGAACTGCGATTCCAAGGCTCTGAGTGCTGAATCTGGGAAGAACTTCTTCTTGAAGAAGCCCCTGAATTGCTTCCAGGTCTGCCCAGGTACCCCTATCCTGGGGTCTGACTGATACCAGGTGCGAGCAAGATCTCATATCCGGCTAGCTGCGGCCTCGATCTGAAGGTCTGCTGGTATCCTGGCCAAGCGGAAGATCTCCTCTATATGCTCGATCCACTCATCGGCATATATGATCCCCTCTGTCCCCAGAAAGTCTCTGGGACTCATCTTCTGAAACTGCTCAATCCCCGATGTCCTTGGCTGCTGCACCACTAGTCGAGCTGCGGCTGTCGTGACGGCCAACTCCATACCTCTGTCCTGTCGAGCCTGCTGTCTGTCCATGAACTGCTAGAAGTACGCGAACATCTGAGCTGCGTCCACGTATCTTGGAGGCGATGGCTGCTGAAAGGGATCCTCTGGAATGACCGGGTCCTGCCTCCGAGTCGGTGGATGCATACCTCCTGCTGCAGCTGCCGAGGTCTCAACACGAGCTGAGGTGGCAGGAGCTGCAGTCCCCTGGCCTCGCCGTGCTGGCTGAGAGGTAGCAGTCCCCTCTATAGCATCCTCATGAATGACACGCTGCGATCGAGTCTCTACCATCCTGCAGATAGACAAACAAGAGTATCAATTTCTGAGAAAGAAGCAAAATAACAAAGGCAGACAATTATAATTCAAAGGATCAGCTGACAAAAGGATTTAGATGGCAATAAAAGAATTTTTCCGAAAGTGATTGAGTACCTTAAAATTAATGTCCTATATCCTCCTGCAGGCTGTAGTGATACTCTAATTCGAATACCACTACACTTTTAGGGGAGACCTGCATGGGCCACCACTAAAAACGTGTCACGACCCGCACCCTAGAGTAAGGGCACGAGACGTGGGTACGTCCAACCTACGCCGCAGTGTCGACGGTAGAACGCTGTTCTAGGTCACAACATCTAACAATATATCTCTAAACAGTTTATACTCCCCGAATGGGGGTGACTGTCACCCCCGTTTTTCGTTCTACGTATTTCCAGTATACGTATACGGGATCCTGACATGTATTTTATTTTCCTGCCTGGCTAGCTAATTTTAGTTTAATCTTGATTAGGTTCATCATAGCATGTAATGGTTTAACATGGTTTATTTTGGGATGGCTTGGTTTATTCTTTGGTTCATCATGTTAAACCCACCACCATCCCCCTTTATAACCCACCTAACTTTTTCTCTCCTCCACCTTCTCATTAACTCTTCTTCCTTCTCCATTAAACCCACCACCAACCAAGAACACCCCTTAGGCAAGTGCAACTTGCTTCCACAAGAGAGCCCATTTTTATTGTTCCATTAGCTTCTTCTCATATTTCTAAGACACATTAGAACTTGTCATTTTCCATTTTGAGGCTTTAAATTTTGTAGATCTAGAAATTAGTTATTTTCGGATTTTGGTGGTTTTGATCTATCAAACTTCTTTGTTTTCAAGTTTTGATGGTTTCATATTGTAGAGAATTTTATTCTACCCAATTTTGACCTTTAAAAAGTTGGATTTGGACTTGTTTTGACCAAGTTATGGACTTTTGAAGCTTTGGGTTCAAACCATGGAGTTCTTGCTGATTTGGAGAAGACAGTAAGCAGTGTGTGCGAGCTTTTTAGCTTGCGCCACTGAGTTGCGCGCGCTCTTTAGCGTAGCGCAGTCTGACTCATACGCTGCCTTGATGAGGAGTCGTATGGAGTACATACGCTGCCTTAAAGAGGAGTCGTATAGACCTCATACACTGCCTTGATGAGGAGTCGTATAGAGTACATACGTTGCCTTGAAGAGGAGTCGTATGGACCTCATACGCTGCCTTGATGAGGAGTCGTATGGATCTCATATGCTGCCTTGAAGAGGAGTCGTATGGACCTCATACGCTGCCTTGATGAGGAGTCATATGGAGTACATACGCTGCCTTGAAGAGGAGTCGTATGGAGTCCATACGCTGCCTTTTGGAGACGTATGTCTTGCATACGCTGACTTGAGCGTAGCCTGACTTGAGCGTAGCCTGACTTGAGCATAGCCTGACTTGAGCGTAGCTTGACTTGAGCGTAGCCTGACTTGAGCGCAGCCTGACTTGAGCGCAGCCTGACTTAAGCGCAGTCTGACTCTGGCGCAACCTGATGTTTAGGCGCAACTGGACCTGACCCCACTTGCCTTGGCGCAACCTGTTACCCTGGCGCAACTTGGCTAATGGCACTTGTTGGCCATAGTACCCCTTGCTCCCTCCTTTGGGCGCATTATGTCCCCGTATTCCCTTTTTTATGATTTTTGCACCCATTTTATATCCTTATGCCTTTTGATGTAAACTCGACATGAACCCGATGTGATCATGACATTATTTATGAATGTTAATCGGAACAAGGCTTAGTGATGGAATTGCATGATTAGTGACCCGCCGTGGTGCACTCTTGACAAGTAATTTGACATGATAATTCTTGATGGTGGTCCGTTGTGACGCACTCTTGCCTTGATTAGTAATCTTGATAAGTAACATGACATGATGGTGACCCACCGTGGTGCACCCTTGACAAGTAATCTTGACATGATAACCGTGATACGCTGTTACGACGGCTAACCTGACATGCTAAGTGAATTCTTGACACCGTGGGTGATTGTATTGAATATGCTTATATAAGCAACCAGTCTTGTCTCGCATCATGTCTAGGACATGTATCCCTGGTTACCACGGTCAGGGATTCATACCGAATCTGACTAGGTTAATGACTAGATTGATCAAGTAGAGCATATAGAGAGGTATTCCGACTACAAGCAATCCCGTTATCTGGGCGCCTTCCTTGATGGACTTGTAGCCTGCCGACGAGTAGGGTACATTTCCAGCTCACTATTATGTGGGCACTACATGAAATGATTACTATACACACTGTCATGTGTTGCATCCAAGTCACCTAACAAGGCATGATAACTCTAAGCTTGAACCTTGCGTCTGGATAACCTGGATAGTCTGCAGGGCTTGTGGCCGTAGGCGTACCTCATTACATCTTGCTAGTAACTAAGCTTGTGATAACCCTAGTTAGTTAAGTATCAAGCCGTACTCTTTGCTTGGCCGCGAATGATGGATGGAGTCCTATCTTATCTAGTCTTGCCTAGATCCAGTGCATGGATATCTTCGGACATGCTTGTTTATGCTTTACTTTATCGATAATTGGTTCGAGGCTAAGTTCTGTTCAGGTGAAGGATTACAACCCCGGTCCTTGTTTAGTTTACGGGTTGTAACTTGGGTACCGGAATAGTCCACTAGTTATCTTATCGTTTATCATCCTATTTTCTTTAACTCATGTCTTATGTTATTTCACCTATGATTTATGTGCTGACATGCTGGTTTTAGTTCTTAAGTGAAGCCTCCTTTGTGGCACTTGCTCTTTCTGGGGTCTGACCTAGCTGGTTTTGTATGGCTAGATTTCGGAGCAGCTACCGAGGATCTCCCAACCTTCCTGCCAGATGGTGAACACTAGAAGGAATCCCGGCAACGAGTGGGTTTTACTTTGCTCTCGCACTCCCTTATAAAAATATTCTTTTGGGGCGTTTAGCCGTCGAGCAAGTGTTAGCTCGTTTGTTACTTTACTTACTGTCTGCCTACGGGCTATAGCATGATTGACAAATCCTAGGGTTGATCATGTATGACTTAAACTCTTGCTAGTCTTCGTATTTTGTATGACTAGCTTCATGATCATCTGAATATGTAATGTATGGGACGCCTTACCTTGTATGTCTGATGATCTACCATCTTGTTATATCTACTCGCTTGCTTGAGATTGAGACACTAGGCTTGTTATTGACCCTAAGAGACTAATGGCTTGTAGTAAACCCTCATGCATCTAGACAGCCGTGACCGTATTGCGAGGTGAAAATTACTTCAATGTACGTAGCTGGCTGTGTCTGTCCCCCGCTCTCCAGTATTCTGGTTCTGGGGCGTGACACGGTTTAAGTGGTGGCCCATGCAGGTCTTGTAATTCAAGATGTGTGAGGGTTTACCGGATAGATGTCTCAATCAGCACTCGCCCTTGATCTCTACTCGTGCCTTCTGATCTTTCAGAATCCTTGACCTGATCACATGTTTGTATCCTCGATCTATCACGGTCCTTTCTTATTGTTTCCCATGTCGTTTCTTCAGCGACATTGTTCCTAGTCCTACCGATCAGCGAGGCGGAGCACCTCCAGTGGACCAACAGCCACATGGAGACCAAGCCCAGCACTCTGGAGCGGCCTCCCGAGTCATGCATTCCGGGGATCCCGAGCCCCCAGTTCAGCCAGTCCAGCCCTGCAGATCCTGACGATGGCACCTTGGTGGGTCTCATCAGGACATTGCTTGCGTCTCAAGATCGTCGGGGCGATGCCCTGTACCAGGCAGTGCAGGATGCCATGGACCGTGTTGGTTATCAAGGGAACAGTGCGGCTAGCAGTTTCAAGCGCCTCAACCCTCCCTTCTTTGATGGGAGTGAAGATGCTATTGCAGCTGATGCGTGGCTCCAGGACATTGAGATTATCTTAGATGCAGCCAAGACTCCAGAAGGAGAGAAGGTAGCTGTGGTGCGCCTACAGTTATTGGACCTAGCCCGCACCTGGTGGGCGATGATAGCAGTTGGTTTGGCAACGCCTGTCCCATGGGCGGTATTCAGTGAGAAGTTTCAGATCAAGTACTTCGATGCTGTGGCTCGGCATGACTTACAGACGAAGTTCACCAATCTCAGACAGATGAGCAGGACGGTCGATGGATATGCGGCCGAGTTTTCAAGACTGAGTCGGTTTGCTCCCACTTTGGTGGCAACCGAGTTTGATCGAGCGCAGCGGTTCCAGCAGGGACTCCACCTAGAGATCATTCTAGCAGTGGAGCAGTTTGAGCATCAGACCTTTGATGCTATTTTGCGGGCAGCTAAGAGGCATGAGTATACCTCGCAGAGAATTGTGGACAGAACTGGAGGACTGAAGCGGTCCCATGGTCAGATGATCCAGTCTTCAGCCCCAGCCCCGGCAGCTAGGGCCTTGACCCTTGGAGCTCCAAGGAGGGCAGCATCAGTTACGTCGATTCAGTATTCGACTCCGACGTATCCTCAGCAGCAGAAGCGGAGGCAGTCTTCCACAATGGGCTGCACTCATTGTGGGAAGCCAGGGCATGTAGTGTCAGAATGTCGCCGAGCACAAGGATTGTGTTTGGCTTGTGGGGCACCGAATCACATGATAGGGTCCTGTCCACAGAGAGCCGGTTCATCCTCATCGGCCCAGACTAGTCCCTCAGTGAGGGGACCAGCACCAGTGCAGTAGCAGCAGCAGTAGTATCAGCCTCCGAGACCATTGCCGTCTCAGGCTCAGGCATTCCAGCAGCAGCGACCGCAACAGTATGCCCAGGTCCAAGCTCAAGTTCAGAACTGCCAGAGAGGTTTCCAGCAGAAAGGACCAGTACCCAGAGGGCACGGTCAAGCGATGGCTTTGACCGTAGAGGAGGAGTTGGCATCAGGTGAGGTGGTGGCAGGTACCATTCTCGTCAACTCTTTTCCTGTATTAGTATTGTTTGATTCAGGTGCATCACATTCATTTATGTCTGCACGATTCACGACACGGATAGGACTGGAGCCCGAGTCATTATCAGTAAGGCTCAATATACTTACTGGTAACGGACTTGTGGGTGTAGATAGGGTGTTTTCCTCGTGTCGAATCGTAGTTAGCGGTAGAGAGTTTCCCGCTAGGTTGATAGAGTTCCCGATGGCCGATTATGATGTAGTCCTAGGAATGGATTGGTTGAGGGACCAGTATTCTAGAATAGATTGCCATGTCGGCAAGATTATTTTTAGTATTCCCGGTGAACCAGAGTTTTCTTTTTCTCGAGGCGGAGTAGAACCTTCTTCTCTAGCATTGCGGATGACCGTAGCAGCAGCAGTTCAGTTTCCCAGAGTTGTAGAAGAGTTTTCTGACGTATTTTCCAAAGAACTTCCAGGCATGCCCCCAGAGAGAGAGATAGAGTTCACTATCGACTTGATTCCAGGAATGGCACCAGTGTCAGAGAGAGTCTATAGGATAGCACCATCAGAGTTGGAGGTCCTGTACAAGATGATTGAAGAACTTAGAACCAAGGGATTTATTCGTGCTAGCTGATCACCTTGGGGAGCTCGATGCTTCTTGTGAAGAAGAAGGATGGTACGTCAAGATTATGTGTTGATTATCATACCTTGAACTCTGTAACAATTAAGAACAGATATCCTTTACCAAGGATAGATGATTTATTTGATCAGCTCAGGGGAGCGGCAGTATTCTCGAAGATTGACTTGCGGTCAGGGTACCGTCAGATCAGAGTCAGAGAGCAGGACATCCCGAAGACAGCATTCAGATCTAGATATGGACATTGGGAGTTCCTTGTTATGCCATTTGGAGCGACCAATGCGCCGACCGTATTCATGGACCTCATGAATCGCATCTTCATGCCCTATTTGGACCAGTTCGTGATAGTGTTCATAGACGACATCTTAGTCTATAGTGAGATCGAGGCAGAGCATGAGCAGCATCTTCGTGTAGTTCTTCAGATTCTCAGGGAGCATCAGTTGTACGCGAAGTTCAGTAAGTACGAGTTTTGGTTGGATCGTATCTCGTACTTGGGTCATATCATCACCAGAGGTAGAGTGGAAGTTGATCCCCAGAAGATAGTGGCTATAGAGACATGGCCAGTACCTAGCACCGTCGCAGAAGTTCGGAGTTTTCTCGGATTGGCCGGCTATTACCGATGTTTTGTGTCAGACTTTGCTCGGATTTCAGTGCCACTGACGCAGTTGACCCCTAAGGATGTGCAGTTTGCTTGGACAGCAGAGTGTCAGAGTTCATTTAAGAAGTTGAAGCGAAGATTGATGACGGGCCCCATTCTCACGCTTCCCGACGGGAAGGGAGGATTTTCAGTTTATTGTGACGCATCCGGCAAGGGATTAGGATGTGTCTTGATGCAGCATGGTAAGGTAGTCGCTTATGCGTCACGTCAACTTCGTGACCATGAGAGGAATTACCCAACCCATGACCTGGAGTTAGCAGCTATAGTTTTTGCATTGAAACTTTGGAGACATTATTTGTATGGAGATCGGGTGGAGGTTTTCACCGACCACAAGAGTCTGAAGTATGTGTTTACCCAGAAGGATCTTAATATGCGTCAGAGGAGATGGCTAGAGCTACTTGTGGATTATGACATCAGCTTGCAGTATCATCCTGGGAAGGCCAACGTAGTAGTAGATGCATTGAGCAGGAGAGCCGGAGTTTATTTTCTAACGGCGCAGCCAGAGTTGTTAGCAGATCTTCAGAAGATGGGTATTGAAGTTGTTCTTCCTTCCAGTGTGGCATTGATGGCCAGTATGCAAGTTCAGTCCAGTATAGTTGAGAGGATCAAGTTAGCTCAGTCCACGGACTCTAAGCTTCAGCGGCTTAGGGCAGAATGTGTAGGAGGGCGAAGACCAGAGTTATGTGTTCATAAGGATGGTACACTCCGACATGGGAGACGTCTTTGTGTACCCAGTGGTGATATCAGACAGGAGATCATGGCAGAGGCTCACAGTTCTCAGTATTCAATTCATCCCGGCGGTACGAAGATGTATCGTGATATTCGGCAGCATTTTTGGTGGAATGGCATGAAGAGGGAGATAGCCCGATTTGTCTCTCGTTGTTTAGTTTGTCAACAAGTTAAGGCCGAACATCAGAGACCAGCTGGACTTCTTCAACCTTTACCGATCCCGGAATGGAAATGGGAGCACATTACCATGGATTTTGTAACTGGATTACCTAGATCCCCAGCTGGGAGAGATGCCATCTGGGTTATAGTTGATCGTCTCACGAAGGTAGCTCATTTTCTTCCTTTCAGAATCGGTCAGTCGACGGATCAACTTGCAGAGATGTACCTCAGGCAGATAGCCAGATTATATGGAGTGCCAGTCAGTATTGTGTCCGACAGAGATTCAAGATTCACCTCGCACTTTTGGCAGAGTCTTCAAGAGAGTTTGGGGACTCGTCTCAAGTTCAGTTCAGCCTACCATCCGTAGACAGATGGTCAGTCAGAACGTACGATCCAGACTCTTGAAGACATAATGCGGTCATGTACACTCAACTTCGATGGTTCGTAGGAAGATCACATGTATCTCGTAGAGTTCTCGTACAACAACAGTTTCCAGGCTAGTATCCAGATGGCACCTTTCGAGGCCTTGTACGGTAGGAAGTGCAGATCTCCTTTAGCTTGGGACGATATCGGTGAGAGGCAAATGCTTGGACCAGAGATGGTGACGTGGACTATTGAGGTGGTCAGACAAGTCAGAGATCATCTTTGAGTTGCCCAAGATCGCCAGCATCATTGGGCCGATTCTCATCGACGTTCCCTTGAATTTTCTGTCGACGACCACGTATTCCTTAGGATCTAGCCTACCCGTGGCGTCATTCGATTCGACGTGCGGGGAAAGCTCAGTCCTAGGTATATAGGGCCGTTCGATATTCTAGAGCGAGTAGGTGATGTATTCTATCGTCTCGCTCTTCCGCCGTCGTTACGTGAGGTACATGATGTCTTCCATGTATCCCAATTACAACGGTATATCCCGGATCCGAGTCACGTTCTTGATCATTCGGAATTGGTTGTTGGCACCAACCTTTCGTATGAGGAGAGACCCGTATCCATATTGGACCGGAGGGAGAAGATACTCAAGAACAAGACTATCAAGTTAGTCCGTGTTGCTTGGGGTCATCACTCTTTTGGTGAGTCAACGTGGGAGCGTGAGGATGATATCCGATCGCGATATTCCGACCTGTTTGACTCGTAAGGTATAATGTCTTTCTTATGCCATATGCTTAAGTTTCTTGCTTGCATGAATGATTGCTTGATTGACTGCTAGTCATATATTGCCTGTAATTGATATAGCTTGCTCGACATCTCTAGCCTCTTGATTAAATTCCGAAGACGGAATTCTTTTAAGGTGGATAGAGTTGTCACCCCCATTTTTCGTTCTACGTATTTTTAGTATACGTATACGGGATCCTGACATGTATTTTATTTTCCTGCCTGGCTAGCTAATTTCAGTTTAATCTTGATTAGGTTCATCATAGCATGTAATGGTTTAACTTGGTTTATTTTGGGATGGCTTAGTTTATTCTTTGGTTCATCATGTTAAACCCACCACCATCCCCCTTTATAACCCACCTAACTTTTCCCTCTCCTCCACTTTCTCATTAACTCTTCTTCCTTCCCCATTAAACCCACCACCAACCAAGAACACCCCTTAGGCAAGTGCAACTTGCTTCCACAAGAGAGCCCATTTTTATTGTTCTATTAGCTTCTCCTCATGTTTCTAAGACACATTAGAACTTGTCATTTTCCATTTTGAGGCTTTAAATTTTGTAGATCTAGAAATTAGTTATTTTTGGATTTTGGTGGTTTTGATCTATCAAACTTCTTTGTTTTCAAGTTTTGATGGTTCCATGTTGTAGAGAATTTTATTCTACCCAATTTTGACATTTGAAAAGTTGGATTTGGACTTGTTTTGACCAAGTTATGGACTTTTGAAGCTTTGGGTTCAAACCATGGAGTTCTTGCTGATTTGGAGAAGACAGTGAGCAGTGTGCGCGAGCTTTTTAGCTTGCGCTACAGAGTTGCGTGCGCTCTTTAGCGCAGCGCAGTCTGACTCATACGCTGCCTTGATGAGGAGTCGTATGGAGTACATACGCTGCCTTGAAGAGGAGTCGTATGGACCTCATACGCTGCCTTGATGAGGAGTCGTATGGAGTATATACGCTGGCTTGAAGAGGAGTCGTATGGACCTCATACGCTGTCTTGATGAGGAGTCGTATGGACCTCATACGCTGCCTTGAAGAGGAGTCGTATGGACCTCATACGCTGCCTTGATGAGGAGTCGTATGGAGTACATACGCTGCCTTGAAGAGGAGTCGTATGGAGTCCATACGCTGCCTTTTGGAGACGTATGTCTTGCATACGCTGACTTGAGCGTAGCCTGACTTGAGCGTAGCCTGACTTGAGCGTAGCCTGACTTGAGCGCAGCCTGACTTGAGCACAGCCTGACTTGAGCGCAGTCTGACTCAGGCGCAACCTGATGTATAGGCGCAACTGGACCTGACCCCACTTGCCTTGGCGCAACCTGTTACCCTGGCGCAACTTGGCTAATGCCACTTGTTGGCCATAGTACCCCTTGCTCCCCCCTTGGGCGCATTATGTCCCCCTATTCCCTTTTTTATGATTTTTGCACCCATTTTATATCCTTATGCCTTTTGATGTAAACTCGACATGAACCCGATGTGATCATGACATTATTTATGAATGTTAATCGGAACAAGGCTTAGTGATGGAATTGCATGATTAGTGACCCGCCGTGGTGCACTCTTGACAAGTAATTTGACATGATAATTCTTGATGGTGGTCCGTTGTGACGCACTCTTGCCTTGATAAGTAATCTTGATAAGTAACATGACATGATGGTGACCCGCCGTGGTGTACCCTTGACAAGTAATCTTGACATGATAACTGTGATACGCTGTTGCGACGGCTAACCTGACATGCTAAGTGAATTCTTGACATCGTGGGTAATTGTATTGAATATGCTTGTATAAGCAACCAGTCTTGTCTCGCATCATGTCTAGGATATGTATCCCTGGTTACCACGGTCAGGGATTCATACCGAATCTGACTAGGTTAATGACTAGATTGATCAAGTAGAGCATATAGAGAGGTATTCCGGCTACAAGCAATCCCGTTATCTGGGCGCCTTCCTTGATGGACTTGTAGCCTGCCGACGAGTAGGGCACATTTCCAGCTCACTGTTATGTGGGACACTACATAAAACGATTACTATGCACACTGTCATGTGTTACATCCAAGTCACCTAACAAGGCATGATAACTCTAAGCTTGAACCTTGCGTCTGGATAACCTGGATAGTCTGCAGGGCTTGTGGCCGTAGGCGTACATCATTGCATCTTGCTAGTAACTAAGCTTGTGATAACCCTAGTTAGTTAAGTATCAAGCCGTACTCTTTGCTTGGCCGTGAATGATGGATGGAGTCCTATCTTGTCTAGTCTTGCCTAGATCCAGTACATGGATATCTTCGGGCATGCTTGTTTATGCTTTACTTTATCGATAATTGGTTCGAGGCTAAGTTCTGTTCAGGTGAAGGGTTACAACCCCGGTCCTTGTTTGGTTTACGGGTTGTAACTTGGGTACCGGAATAGTCCTCTAGTTATCTTATCGTTTATCATCCTGTTTTCTTTTACTCATGTCTTATGTTATTTCACCTATGATTTATGTGCTGACATGCTGGTTTTAGTTCTTAAGTGAAGCCTCCTTTGTGGTACTTGCTCTTTCTGGGGTCTGACCCAGCTGGTTTTGTATGGCCAGATTTCGAAGCAGCTACCGAGGATCTCCCAACCTTCCTGCCAGATGGTGAACACTAGAAGGAATCCCGGCAACGAGTGGGTTTTACTTTGCTCTCCCACTCCCTTGTAAAAATATTCTTTTGAGGCGTTTAGCCGTCGAGCAAGTGTTAGCTCGTTTGCAACTTTACTTACTGTCTGCCTACGGGCTGTAGCATGATTGACAAATCCTAGGGTTGATCATGTATGACTTAAACTCTTGCTAGTCTTCGTATTTTGTATGACTAGCTTCATGATCATCTGAATATGTAATGTATGGGACGCCTTACCTTGTATGTCTGATGATCTACCATCTTGTTATATCTACTCGCTTGCTTGAGATTGAGACACTAGGCTTGTTATTGACCCTAAGAGACTAATGGCTTGTAGTAAACCCTCATGCATCTAGACAGCCGTGATCGTATTACGAGGTGAGAATTACTTCAATGTACGTAGCTGGCTGTGTCTGTCCCCCGCTCTCCAGTATTCTGGTTCTGGGGCGTGACAGTGACATAGCAGTAAAACTCAATCACAACTAAGGAAGAGATAGCACGATATGAAATAGAACTCAAGGAAATAAATAGATGAAAAGTAGTCTAAGATAATCCCAGCAATATCCAGCAGTACAAGGTCTCAGATACAGAATGAAAGAATATATACAACTCTGAACTCCAAATAAAGTCTAGCTAAAACATGTCTCAAGACTACAAAAGGAAGATAAGCCTAACTAATCTAAACTAGGCAATCGGGGTGATATCCTCAGCTAGAGCTGGGTCCTCCTGAGGGTCCAGCTCGCAGGTGTCATCTAAGGCTGCCCCGTAGAAAGTGTCCAGGCAAGCCTCCTCCTCGTCCTCTATAATATTTTCAACAGGTCCAGTCAGGACAGGAGCGAGTACAGTACATCTCAACAGTTCATAGCAGGTTAGAAAATATAAACATGCAGTAAAGTAAGATACAAGTACTGAAAGAAGTGCAGTATGTAAACAGAGAAAGAGCTGTAACAGAATATCTACTATAATAGAGACTAATAGTAGCTAGTGAGTCAGAGTACAATATGGACATGTAAATGGCATAGGAGATTCTGATAAGACACTATGGAAGAGATTCTGATAAGATACTACTGGGTGTATTATTCACATGTCCAATTCTACTCCCCCGTACCCCAATCAATACACAAGGATCTAAACAAGTTATGTTATTGTACATTATATCACATGGGGGGCCATGAAAGGGTGCACATGATAGTATACATGGGGCTCCGTGAACATAAGAGTACAAGATTCACAGGAGTGTACATGTATAATGAAAGCACAGGAGTACATGATGAAAGTGAAACGCACATGACACAATGTACCCGATGCTCCCGAGGGGGATAACATCGCATGTAGAGATCCATATAGTACCAATCCGTGTGACCATCGTGACAGTACAAGTAAAGTAATCTACTGCAGGAAATAATTCTAAGCAGGATATGAAATGATCAGAGAATGTACTCGCCTAGTATCTGAGTGTCCAATATGAAACGTACTGTCCAAGGAGTGGTGTCTGGCTCCTAATCAGAACAGCACAAGTCACAACAAGTCTAAAATGGCAAAATGAAGTTCTGCTATGCATTCTACATGAGTCTAGGTCTAACTAGGTCAAAATCAACTCTTGGTCAACCCTGGTCAACCAAGAAGTCAAACTAGGTCAACCAAGTCTAATCAAGTCTAAACTAGGCTATCTAGTCTACATAGACCAATAACAAGTACACAACTATATCAAGCCAAAATCAAACCATCACACTACATTACCCATATATAGTACATACCCAAGTTATATACATATATGGCATATACATGTACTTGTATAACCCATACAACCCCATATGTGTACTATCATGGCATCCTCCCATACACCATATATCTATCTATATAAAACCACACTCATATATATGTAGGAACATATATATCATAATGCATATATTAACTTACATATATAAAATACAATTACATTATATATATAGACACATATATTAGACTGTAGGTAGGCATATAGGGAAGGCATGAGTAAATGTATGTGTGTGTAGAGAGTGCACTGGACTGTTCAGAACAGCAAGGGGCAGGCCAATTCCTAGTTAAAACACCAAAACCCACCTCAGATCAACCCCATATACTCATTCCAGATTTGAAGGGCAGTGCAATACAATGAAGAGTACCCAAGTTATCAAAACTGGGAATGAATCCCAATACAAAGTCCCTGGAGACTGAGCTAATACCCAGGTTATAGTCTCCACAAAATCTCAGGTTGAACCTAGTACAATTTCCAGGTTAATACACTATAGAAAAACATTGAATCAACTGTAGACAGTTATATAGGAAAGATTTCCTAGATTAAGAATCAGCATTAAACTCACATCAGTTATCAGTTTGTATAAAATCAGTTGATAGCTATCAAAACAGTGAGCTAATGTATGTCTAAAAGTTCCATAACCCAAAATCATTCAGTTTCATAAAAACTCACGAGGACAGTCACATATTCCATTGTGTGTGAAGAGAAAAGGGTGCCTGTGTTAATATGAAAATCTGGAACTAATCAAAACAGTGAGCAAAAATAGGCAGTCATTGAACTATAATCATGAAGAAATCTGGAATCTACCACTGTGAAGAGGGAACCCAACAATACACAAGTCAACTGGAAATCATTTCACATTTAACATCAGTTTTCCAAACACTCTTGTATTCTCAGGTTTGTAAAAGAACACAAACTCAGGTTAACATAGGAACCCCATTCAGTTAATTAGAAAAATCCTAACATAGCTGAAATGGAAGGGAATTCAGTCCATAAATTGCATCAACCACAATGTCAAAACCATTTCAAACAGTTAATCAATACCAAGTTAACAAATGAAGGAAAATTTAGATTATGGGTTATCAGTGAATTTGAAAACCAATCCCCATATCCAAATTCTCATTCTCACAACCAAAAGTCCATTTTCGAATGTAAAAACTTAACTAACATGTATTATGATAGGGGGGGGGGGATAAAACTAGTTGAAAAACATAGTAAAACAGGGAATTAAATAGGTTGGAAATCACTTGGAATTCACAGTATTATTTCAAGTATCAGAAAACAGTTCAATCACCCATTTCAATCCAATACTCAATATAAAACCTAACTTAATCATGCAACCAAAATCTACATACATTATACAACATGTTAGGATCTATTTAGCAACTAAAAAAACATAATTAGAACCATTAGAAATCAAATTAAAACAGAATCAAGATCCAGTGCACTGAACCACACAGTCCCTTCCCCGTGCACACGCAACTACGTGTCCGACACGACACGAAACCCAATGAAACTTGGGGAATGTCATAACAGACATTGCCCCTAGGTTTCCCTTGAATCTTGTGTCCTGAAACCCCGTGTCGTGTCCGCTACAGGGTCCGAGTAGCAGGGCATCCCTGTAGCACGCGCGCGAGCATGTGCGGCGCGTGTCCACTCCACGAATCCGACACAAATCGACACGATAATCATCACAGGAGAACAGGACACAATAAGCAAGATCAACACTAATATTCCTATTCAAAAATAATGTACAAACGAGATCAAAATGCCCTTTGGGGCATTTCGTCAAACACTTAGACTACAGTCATGAAACGTGTCCAAATGGACACGAAACTCAGGATACCCGACACGAACACTATCCAGACTCTTAGGGGACCCTTAGGGCTTCCTATTCATGAAGACAAATTGAAAATCCATGGAGTATTGAGAGATTACCTATTTTTGAACTATGGGTGAAAAAGCCCCAAATGGAAAGATTTCCTCAAACCACCAAAATCTCACAAATTGTTTCCTTCCTGCAAACAATCAATACCAACAGCAAGAACAATGATATTAGGATCTAATGCAACTAGTTTGGGGGAAAAAGGACCTAAAATGGATTTATAATGAATTTCTAAAGATAGGAACTCACCTCTTTCTTCTTGAAATAATTTTCCTAGGGAAATGAGGCTAGCCCTAGATTTTAGGAGGGGTTTGTTTTATAGTGGAGGAATCCCAATGAAACTAGGTGGCCGGCCATGATGGGCTAGGTTAGGGTTTGGTAGTTTGGGCTTTGGGCCAAGTTACATAAGCTATGGTTTGATTTGATTAATAAGGACTCTAAATCATAAGTCATGGCTAATGGCTTTCTAATTTCTATAGCTAAATAGGTTCTAATGACCAAACCATAGATTAGGCTAGGTTAGACTAGAGTCACAAATCCTAACCAAGCTCATACTAACTAGGGTTAGCTCCTAGGTTGATCTACATGGGTCCAAACTAGCCAAAATCAATCTAGTCCAAACAATTCCAAAATAATTCCTAAAAATTCCCATAAATTCTAATTAATTCTAATAAATTTAAAATACCCCAAAAATGACAAAAATACCCTCACACTAGAAATGTGGTAGTGACAACATCCTTCCAAGAGTTTGTAGGTTCGAACAACGAGAGAAACACATTTAATTCCATGTGGAGGAATAAATGTGAGTGTGGGCCGGATGCGATGAGATACAAGTGCTGGTACGAACCTTCGGATCGAGCCTGATGCGGTGAGATACAATTATGTATGCGGACCTTCGGGCCGACTTTGTAGGCCTCTGGGCCAGGAGTCTGTAACACAATTACCAGTTCACACATACACACACACACATATATATATATGTCACGTCCCAGAACCAGAATACTGGCAAGTGGGAACGGACAAGTCCAGCTACGCAATTCCAAAGTACACCAGTACTCTGAAATAATGTATAAGCTGTCAAGACATGGGGGTTAATTCTACAAGCCAACAGTCGATCCTAGGTTAAACAATCCTAGGTATCTCAATCACAGGCAATTATACAAAGTACAAGAAGTGTGATCATTAGACATATAATAGTAAAGCGTCCCAAACCATTTATACATGGATGATCATGAAGCTAGTCATACCAAAATAGAGAACTAGCAAGAGTAATAGTCATACATGATAAGCTCTAGCTATAGTCTAGAATACACACATCATGTTTAGGCCCATAGGCTAAATGTCAAGATCCAAAAACACGAGCTAAACACGTGCTCGGAGGCTAAATGCCACAAAAAAATAATGTACATATCAAGTGGGAGAATGAAACAAGAAACCCACTCAGGTACTCTGGTGCTTCGGATGGTCACCGTCGAGTAGATGGTACGAAAGATCCTCTGGGCTCCTCTATCAGATCTGGCCAAACAAAACCAGTGGGATCAAACCCCCAAATAGCAAGTACCACAAAGGAAGCCAAACTTATGAACTAAAATTAGCAATAACTAACATATCAACGGTTAGAGATACAAATAAATAAAAGCAGATCGAGACTCGTGCACTACCAATACATTTATCTCGAACCTAGAAAGACAATAAATAAAGCATCTTGGAGCATAAGGTAATCAACATGTGACATAATGTAAAATGTAGACGTGTTAAGTAAACGAAAGCTTGAGAGTAAAAATAAACTGAACATGTGAGTTTGTGAAATAGCCGGGTCATGAGCGCATGGTGACTCGGCATAGGCATCATGTATAGCTTGTGAGATAACTGAACATGTGAGCATGTGGGATATCTAGAGCATGTGAGAACTATATAGAACGACAATTATAGGATGACTTAGGAACTATTTCGGAGTCGAGTTACAACCCGTAAACCAAACAAGGACCGGGGTTGTAACCCTTCTCCTGAATAGAACTTAGTCTTTAATCATTGTATAGCATAAGGATCATGTATGGCATGTAAGTACTTAATAGGACGATAAATGATAAGATGACTTGGGAGCTATTCTGGAGACCAAGTTACAACCCGTAAACCAAACAAGGACCGGGGTTGTAACTCTTCTCCTGAACAGAACTCAGCCTCCGATCATTTATCGACAAAAGTAAAGCATGAACAATAATGTACTGAAATAAACAAACGGACACTGCCTAGACAAAACTAAACTGGACTGGACTACATCCATCAATCACGGCCAAGCAATGAGTACGGCTTGATACGTTAACTAACTAGGGTTATCACAAGCCTAGTTACTAACAAGATGCAACGAGATATTCCCACAGTCACAAGCCCTGCAGCTATCCAGTTATCCTTCCGCAGGTTGAGGGTTATATTAGGTAGATACATCGCCCAGGAGACAAAACTATCCCATGGTGACTTAGGGGTGCAACATATGACAATGTGCTAAAAATGTGCCCTACTCGACGACAGGCTACAAGTCCAATTAAAGCGCCCAGATAACGGAATTGCCTGTGACTGGAAAATCTTTTTATGAGCTACTTGATCAATCTAGTCGTTATCCTAGACAGATTCAGTATGAATTCCTGACCGTGGTAACTAGGAATTCATATTCTAGACATGATGCAAGACGAGATATGTAGCTTGTTTACTCATACACAATACATTAAACCACGGTGTCCAAAAGAGTTACATTAGCAAGGAAGGATAGCCGTCGTAACGACATCTTAATTAAGCATGTCATGTTAGGATTTACTTGTCATGTCAAGAGTGCGTCACAACGGACCACTATCAAGAATTATCATGTTAAGATTTACTTGTCATGTAAAGAGTATTGGTCAAGGGTGCACCTCGACGGGCCACTATCATGTAAAGCAAAGAAGTGACATGTAACATGAGTGCACCACAACGGGTCACTATCTAGAATAAGCAGAGAAGAGACGTGTAGCATGAGTGCATCCCGACGGGCCACTATCTAGATTAAGCAAAAAAGCGACATAAATCATGAGTGCACCCTGACGGGCCACTATCTAAGGATAAGCAAACATGACAGCAAGGATCACATGTAGAAAGAATAAGATAAAAGACGTATCATGGCGTGGGAGAAGGAATAAATAAAAAGTACTACTTGACATAAAACAATAATTGAATCTGTGCTAGAGTTAAGAATATAAGGGGGTACAATTATTCTCTAACTGTACAAAATCATCTAATCATGTTAAGAAATTCATTTTTGTTTAAGAAACATCAAATACTGCCAAGTACAGAAAATATGCCAAAAGATCAACTCTGAATAAAATGAAACAAGAATATTTTTGAAGCTAAGACAAAGATCTAAAACTTTCATGTTTTGAGTTTTCCAAGATTTTAGCTACAAAACAGCTCAAAGAGACAAAAACAGTCATTTGGAGTGACCTGCGCGCAAGTTGCGCGAGCAAAACAGCCCACGGCGCACGTTGCGGACGAGCACGGCGCACGTTGTGCGACAAAAAATCACGCGGGCGTGCGGCCGCGCAAGTTGCGCATTGCACGCGGGCAAAATCGCCCACTGCGCACGTTGTGCGCAAGCACGGCACGCGGGCGCGCAAGTTATAATATGTGCGAGGGCAAAAGTGCCCACGGCGCACGATGCGTGCAAGCACGACGTGCGGGCGCACGGTAGCAAAACGTGCGGGCATACGGCCGTGCAAGTTGCAATGTATGCGAGGGCAAATATGCCCATGCAGTACGTTGCGTTCAAGCAAGACGCACGGGCGTGCAGCAGCAGAAATACTGTGCGCGACACTGTTCATCGTCCCGACAGCACCAAAATGTGTAGGGAACCCATGAACAAGAAAATGGCATAACTCTCTCAAAATAAATCAAAATCAAGTGGTTCAGAAGCCAAAATTGGGTAGAATAAAATTTTCTACAACATGGGATCATTAGATTTCGAAAACATCAAACATTTAAGAGATCAAAAGCAAGAAAAATAAAAAATCTTAAAACTTAGATCTACAAAAATATAACTTTAAAACCGAAAACTCCAAGTTATAAAGAGTCTTAGAATCATGAAAGGAAGAGAATAAAATAAACAAAAATGACATTGTTCAAGATTTGGCAAGATGCACTTGCCTAGGTTTTGGAGGAGGAGCAAATGGAGAAGGAGTAAATGAAATGAATGCAGGAGAGAGAGAGAGAAGTTGGTTTTTATACAAAACCCTTCTCATCTCAACCCAATCCAAACCAACTCATGCCAAGTTGAACCAAACCAAAATAAACCAAGTACAAGATTAAACTAGGGCAAGGCTAAGAAAGATAAGTCAAAACACGAGTCAACTGACAAAGCCATAATTCTGTATACGTACACTGAAAATATGTATAACGAAAAATGGGAGTGACAGGTATACCGTCGATAAATACTGGTATACTGATGGTATGCCGGTCAAGGAAAAAAATCTATAAGTTGGAAAAAATTTAAAATATTTCGAAAACCAAGGAAATACAAAACATAGTACAAAAATACGTATCCGTATATAAATACCGATATAGTGAGAAGAGACTCACAACTCTCCCATCCTTAAAAAAATTCCGTCCTCAAAATTTCTAAAGCTAGTCGAGCATGATAACCAAAACAAAAGCTCAAGAAAATACAATTTATCTAAATCAAATAAGGCATGGCATATCAGTAAATGAAGGCAACAGTAATATAAATAAAAGCGTAAGCAATAACACAACCACAATCAAGAAGGGTTGGAGGCATATGAGTAGATATGTCTCCTGAGTCAGTAGAGTAGGGACCAACGTCCTCGTTGGCCTACGCTGACTCCCAAAAATAGATAGGGTCAAGTCTCAAAGTAAGTCGGTACCAATGACTTAGTCTAAGACATGACTCTACCTAAGACGTATCTTCGTAGTCGAGATACCTGATATTTATCACATGTCTCGACTATGAGGACAGAAGAGTGGGACGAGAAACTCGCCTTCACTCATCGAATAAGTCGAGACGACCATTGTGCTCCATATATAGATAGAATACCAAGTCGCTGACAAGAACCCAAGATATACAGCCACTACCTGGTCTGCTACTGAAAGACAGATCCAAAGGTTCCACAACTGGCCTAACAGAAGATTACTGACCTGCCATTGGCAGAACCCGAACAATATAATCGAAAGGATTAGGAACAGTGTCCCTGAAAGTTAAAGGACACAAGAATCAAATCGAGCGAACAGAAGAGATCAACGATCAAGGCAGATATCAGGTCAAATGATCAGAGATAGAGAATAATATGAAGGATATTAATAAAGGATAATTGTGATTGAGATAACTAAACATCAGAAACCCCCACATATCTGATAAATCATACCTGCATGGGGGCACCACTAAAACCTGCGTCACGCCCTAGAACCAGAATACTGGTAAGTGGGGACGGATAAGGCCAGCTACGTAATTCCAAAGTACACCAGTACTCTGAAATAACGTATAAGCTACCAAGACATGGGGATTACTTCTACAAGCCAATAGTCAATCCTAGGTTAAACAATCCTAGGTATCTCAATCACAGGTAATTATACAAAATATAAGAAGTATGATCATCAGACATACAATAGTAAAGCGTCCCAAACCATTTATACATGGATGATCATGAAGCTAGTCATACCAAAATAGAGAACTAGTAAGAGTAATAGTCATACATGATAAGCTCTAGCTATAGTCTAGAATACACACATCATGTTCAGGCCCGTAGGCTAAATATCAAGATCCAAAAACACGAGCTAAACACGTGCTCGGAGGCTAAACGCCACAAAAGAATAATGTACATATCAAGTGGGAGAATGAAACAAGAAACCCACTCAGGTACTCTGGTGCTCCGGATGGTCACCGTCAAGTAGATGGTACGGAAGATCCTCTGGCCTTCTCTATCAGATCTGGCCCAACAAAACCAGTGGGATCAAACCCCTAAATAGCAAGTACCACAAAGGAAGCCAAACTAATGAACTAAAACCATCAATAACTAACATATCAACGGTTAGAGATACAAATAAGTAAAAGCAGATCGAGACTCGTGCACTACCAATGCACTTATCCCGAACCTAGAAAGATAATAAATAAAGCATCTTGGAGCATAAGGTCATTAACATGTGACATAATGTAAAATATAGACATGTTAAGTAAACGAAAGCTTGAGAGTAAAAATAAACTGAACATGTAAGCTTATGAAAAAGCCGGGTCATGAGCGCATGGTGACTCGACATAGGGATCATGTATAGCTTGTGAAATAACTGAACATGTAAGCATATAGGATAACTAACGCATGTGAGAACTATATAGAACGACAATTATAGGATGACTTAGGAACTATTCCGGAGCCGAGTTACAACCCGTAGACCAAATAAGGACCGGAGTTGTAACCATTCTTCTGAACAGAACTTAGTCTCGAATCATTGAATAGCATAAGGATCATGTATGGCGTGTAAGTACTGAATAGGATAAAAAATGATAAGATGACTTGGGAGCTATTCCGGAGACCAAGTTACAACCCGTAAACCAAACAAGGATCGGGGTTGTAACCCTTCTCCTGAACAAAACTCAGCCTCCGATCATTTATCGACAAAAGTAAAGCATGAACAATAATGTACTGAAATAAACATATGGACACTGCCTAGACAAAACTAAACTGGACTACATCCACCAATTACGGCCAAGCAATGAGTACGACTTGATACGTTAACTAACTAGGGTTATCACAAGCCTAGTTACTAACAAGATGTAACGAGATATTCTCACAGTCACAAGCCCTACAGCTATCCAGTTATCCTTTCGCAGGTTGAGGGTTGTATTAGGTGGATACATTGTCCAGGAGACAAATGTATCCCATGGTGAGTATGCTGAAAATGTGCCCTAATCGACGGCAGGCTACAAGTCCAATTAAGGCGCCTAGATAACGGAATTGCTTGTGACTGAAAATCTCTTTATGAGCTATTTGATCAATCTAGTCATTATCCTACTCATATTTAGTATGAATTCCTGACCGTGGTAACCAAAAATTCATATCCTAGACATGATACAAGACGAGACATGTAGCTTGTTCACTCATACACAATACATTAAACCACGGTGTCCAAAAGAGTTACATTATCAAGAGAGGATTGCCATCCAAACGGCATCTTGATTAAGCATGTCATGTTAGGATTTACTTATCATGTCAAAAGTGCGCCACAACAGACCACTATCAAGAATTATCATGTTAAGATTTACTTGTCATGGAAAGAGTATTCGTCAAGCGTGCACCTCGACGGGCCACTATCTTGTAAAGAAAATAAGTGACATGTAACATGAGTGCACAACAACGGGTCACAATCTAGAATAAGCAGAGAAGAGACGTGTAGCATGAGTGCACCCCGACGGGCCACTATCTAGATTAAGCAAAGAAGAGACATAAATCATGAGTGCACCCTGACGGGCCACTATCTAAGGATAAGCAAACATGACAGTAAGGATCGCATGTAGAAATAATTAGATAAAAGACGTATCATGGCATGGGAGAATGAATAAATAAAAAGTACTACTTGACATAAAACAATAATTGAATCTGTGCTAGAGTTAAGAATATAAGGGGGTACAATTATTCTCTAACTGTACAAAATCAAATAATCATGTTAAGAAATTCATTTTTGTTTAAGAAACATCAAATACTGATAAATACAGAAAAATGCCAAAAGATCGTCTATGATTGAAATCATCAGTCACATATGAACTTCGATTAAAGTGAAACAAGAATATTCTTGAAGCCAAGACAAAGATCTACAACTTTCATGTTTTGAGTTTTCCAAGATTTTAACTACAAAACAGCTCAAAGAGACAAAAACAGTCATTTGGAGTGACCTGTGCGCAAGTTGCGCGAGCAAAACTGCCCACGGCACACGTTGCGCGCAAGCTCGGCGCACGTTGCGCGGCAAAAAATTGCGCAGGCGCGCGACCGCGCAAGTTGCGCATTATGCACGGGTAAAATTGCCCACGGTGCACGTTGCGCGCAAGCCCGGCGCGCGGGCTCGCGGCCAATAATCGCGCGGACGCGCGGCCGCACAAGTTACAATGTGCGTGAGGACAAAAGTGTCCATGGCGCACGTTGCGTGCAAGCACGTCGTGCAGGCACGCGACCGCGCAAGTTACAATATGTACGAGGGCAAAAGTGCCCATGGCACACGTTGCGCACAAGCACGGCGCGCGGGTGTCCGGTAGCAAAAACACTATGCGCGACACTGTTCATCGTTCCGACAGCACCAAAAGGTATGGAAAACCCATGAACAATAAAAGGGCATAACTTTCTCAAAATAAATCGAAATCAAGTTGTTCAAAAGCCAAAATTGGGTAGAATAAAATTTCCTACAACATGGGACCATTAGATTTTGAAAACATCAAACATTAAGAGATCAAAACCAAAAAAAAAAAAAAAAATCTTAAAATTTAGATCTACAAAAATATAAGCTTTAAAATTGAAAATTTAAAGTTATAAAGAGACTTAGAATCATGTAAATAAGAGAATAGAACAAACAAAAATGACATTGTTCTTGATTTGGCAAGATGTACTTGCCTAGGTTTTGGAGGAGGAGCAAATGGAGAAGAAGGAGTAAATGAAATGAATGGAAGAGAGAGAGAGAGAGAAGTTGGTTTTTATACAAAACCCTTCTCATCTCAATCCAACCCAAACCAACTCATGGCAAGTTGAACCAAACCAAAATAAACCAAGTACAAGATTAAACCAGGGCTAGGCTAAAAAAGATAAGCCAAAACACGGGTCACCTGACAAAGGCCATAATTTTGTATACGTACACTGAAAATATGTATAACGGAAAATGGGAGTGACAGGTATGTTGTCGGTATACACTGGTATACTAGCGGTATACCAGATAAGGAGAAAATCTATAAGTTGGAAATTTTTTAGAATATTTCAAAAACCAAGAAAATACAAAATACACTACAAAAATACGTATTCGTATATATATATATATATACATATATATATATATATATACATCAATGGTCAAGTGCAGGGTTTTTTCAAATCCAATCGCAGGGTTAGGCAGGGCGATCCCCTATCTTCTACTGTCTTCATCATTGCAGCAGATGTCCTGAGCAGAAACCTTAACAACATGGTCAACACCCCAAACTTCCAGCACTTCCACACATCCAGCGGATGCCCCATCATAACCCATCTGGCTTTCGCCAACGACTTACTCATTTTCTCCTCCGGGGACGAAGGAGCGGTGGAAGTAGTCCACAACACCCTGCAGAGGTACTCTAGATGCTCGGGCCAAAAAATCAATACCTCCAAGAGCGTCATCTACACCCACCACAACATAAAGAGAGAGCAAGCTATCAACCTCGCCAACTTAACATCATTCGCTGTAGACCATCCTCCGTTCATCTACCTCGGATGCCCTCTTGTATATGGGAGATCCAATGTGGGCATCTTCGAGAACTTGATCACAAGAATCAGGAAGAAACTTGATGGGTGGCATAATGCCACTCTATCTTCTGGCGGCAAAATGATCCTCATCAATCACATGCTCACCTCTATACCCATCCATACTCTGGCCGCTTGCTCCCCGTCCAAGAAGGTTCTTTCTTCGATCGAACAGATCTTTTGCAATTTCTTTTGGGGACATTGTAACGGCCTAGACAAGCATCACTGGGCTAGCTAGAAATCCATGGCTCATCCGACTAACGAAGGGGGGCTGGGATTTACCAAACTTACCAACATCATTAAAGCCTTCTCGATGAAATTGTGGTGGAAAGTTCGCACGAACAACAACTTATGGACCAGGTTTTTGAAGGCCAGGTACTTCAAGCACATCCACCCTTCAATGGCCATTTCCAACAGCAGATCCTCAGCGGCTTTCGTATCCTTATCGGAAGAGACCTAGCAGAGCCAGCCATAAGACTCCAATTGGGGACGGGCGACTCGGATCCATTCCTAGAGAGATGGGTTAGGGATAGCATGTTCCCGAATATCATGGAGACCCCAAGAAACAGCATGATTAGCGACCTGTGGAACCCCGCTATCGACGACTGGAACTGGGACAAAATAAGGTTATGGTCTTGTAATGCAACGGAGGAGAGCATCCGCTCGCTCGGATTAAGTATCAGCGGTGAGGCCGACGCATTGAAGTGGTCTCTCGAGGCTTCGGGGGAATTTTTGATGAGGTCGGCTAGATTCACCGTACAGGGAACCAGGCAACCATACCACGCCATCGCCCACTATTGGCAATCATGCATCCCTAAGAAGTGGTCATTCCTAATGTAGAGAGTCATCAGAAAAAAAATTGCCTACTGACGATATCCTTAACACCATTGGCATCAGCTTAGCATCAGCCTGCTCGTGCTGTCCTGAGCCTCAGATGGAGACCATTGACCACATCTTCTGTCAGGGGAGCCTCGCTAGCAGAATCTGGAGATCCCTGAATCAGCTCTACAGTATTGAGCCGGGGGGCGGACGCTTCAACGATCTCGCGGCCTCCTGGGGGTTAGCTTCCTACGGCCACCAGATCGTCGCAGCGGCCGCCATGTGGGCGATATGGAAGAACCGCAACAAGGCGAGATACGAAGGTCACCAATACTCGGTTGACCAGCTCATTCGGAAAATCTTCCGCCAATGTCATAAAAGGAGCTTAGGCTGCTCCCACAGTCCGAGATCATTCTGGTCCTCGCTCAACCCCTAGCTTTCGGTGGTTGAGCTGTTTCCCCCCTCTTTCCCATTTTGGATGGTATACTTGTTTAGGCTTTTCCTTTTTGTGCCTTGTATACGTTTGTTGGCTTCGGCATTTTGAGCCTTCATTAATAAAAAGAGGAGGGGTTTCTTATATATATATATATATATATATATATATATATATATATATATATATATATATATATATATATAATATATATATATATAAAATAAAAAAAAAATATATATATATATTTATATATATATATATATATATATATATATATATATATATATATATATATATATATATTAACGTATATATATAAATAAATATATATATATATATATATATATATATATATATATATATTAACGTATATATATATATATATATATATATATATATATATATATATATATATAAAAATATATATATATATATATATTATATATATATATATATATATATATATATATATATAATATATATATATATATATATATATATATATATATATATATATATATATATATTAACGTAGATAATAGGGATATTAGTAATCATTTATTTTGCTTAGGTCTTTTATCTATTCTCTATAAAGCCTAAATAATTTAAAGGGCTAATTAGCGTTCAGACCCTGAGTTTTATACCAACTTAGATTTTAAGCCTACCATATCCAATTAAAGAGTTTGGGTCCCGAATATTTCTTTTTATCAATTATGCCTTTCCTCCTAGTGTCTGACTGAATTTTTATATATAAAATGGAGGTATATTGGATAAAATGGAAAGAAAAAAAATCTAGTATCTAAGCATTCCAATTGAACATAATAGGACTTAAAGTCTAAGCCAGTACAAAATCCAAGGTCTAAACTCTAATTAGCCCTAATTTAAGTCACTGTAAATAAGATTTAGGGTGGGAGGCGAAGGGTTTACAGGACTAGAAAATAGGGCATGCCCTAATCTTGGAGAGTTCACTAGATATTTATAAAGCGATGCCAGTAATCATTGGTCGACCTAGATCGGTGGCGAAAAGTTGCTGGCAAGGCTCGATTCGAAGACCGAAAACGAGAAGGATTGCAAAGAGGGGCTGACAGTGACTTTAGCGACGATGTCACAGTTGTTGGAGCATGATGGCAAGGGACCTGTCGATAATGAGGACTTCTGATCGGGGATAAGGAGAAAGGAAGACAAAGGAGGGGCTCGGATAAGGGCTCATAGACGAAGAAGGTCAATGTTGCAGAGATATAGAGGAGCTCGACCTAGCTGGAGCTCGATCTAGTCAAGGTCCCCCCGATGGCACGATTGTCAGGGGCGAAGAATCTTGGTCAAAGGACAATAGAGTCAAGGTCGGGAGATATAAATATTCCCATGTTTGGTGAAGATATAAATTTCCCAGGAAATATATTCCCATGATTGGTGAAGATATAATTTGCGTCTTTTTATAACATATATATATTCCCATTTTTAATTGGTGAAGATATAAATACTCTCGAAAATATATAGTTCATATAAAAAAAATTACATGATTGATTTTTAAATATATTTAATAATTTTTACATTTTGTTTGTGACTATTTATAACGCAGTTGGTTATGGTGATATTTTTACTATTCAAGAGAACATAGTTTAAATCCTATTGATATTGTATTTTTTTTATACTCATAAATTAAGTTATGCTACCTGATTCGAACTAAAAATAACCTGAACTCATAATGATGTAAACGGACCCAACCAACAAAAAAAAGGGGGAACAAAAAAAAACTAAAAACATGATTATAATTTTAAACACAGAAATTTAAAAACAATTATTTTTGAGAAAACATAAAACAAATTAAACGAAAAAAGGGAAAGAAAATCTTTAACACAGTATAAAAAGCAGGAAACTAGTTTAAAAGGGGGAGAAAAGAAGAAAAAACAAAAATATTTTAAAAGGAAAAAAACAAAATAATAAAAAATAATAATTTAATTTAAAAAAGAAAAAAATAGCAAAAATGAGAAAAACAAATTTTTTAAAAAGTATAAAAACAACAAAAATGATTTTTTTAAAACAACGAAAATGATTTTTTTAAACAAAAAATAATTTAAAAGAAACAAAAAAAATAAACAATAAAAAAAATTTGAAAGCAAAATAGTTGTGACCATAAAAATATATCGTCGTAAAAACGGGACATAAAAGAAGTTTTTACGACTAAGATGCAAAAGGCATCCCAATAAAATGACACAAAAATGAAGTTTTGTGACTGCAAAACAATCGTCACAATAAAGGGGAAGCAAAATTATTTATTATGACGAAAAAATAAAGTTATCGCGAGAAAGTTACGCAATAAAATATTTTGCGACCAAAATAAACAATTGTCACAAAAATCCCAGACGCAAAAGTACCCTTTTGCGACAAAAATATGATGTCGTCACGTAAAAGTGACGCAAAAGAATATTTTGCGACCAATATATAAAAGTTGTCGCAAATGGGACGCAAAAGATGTTTTTGCCACGGTTTAAGAAGTCATCGCAAAAATGTGTAGCAAAAGACCTTTTTTCTAGTGGTGAGGGAAGGTATGCAGACATCAGAAAATTTGTATGGATATCTAAAATCCTGTATGAGTCATTAATTGTAACTTATGAAGTTGTACTAGTAATGTTAGTATGAATCATTAAAAAAATCTTGTGTAAGTCATTAACTGTGTTATTAACTTTCAAATTATGCAAATAAACTTGGACTTAAAATTTTGCATGTTACAATTTTGCAATTCTTCTATTTTATAACATTTTTTTTCTTTTTTTCTAAATTAAAAAAAATGGTCTGATCCGACCCAACCCTGAACCGGCCTAACCCAGACCCAGTTCAGCCCGACCCGTCCAAACCCGGGCCATGGGTTCGGACTAGGTTCAGATTTATTTATTCCGGTCTCAAAACCGGGTCCGGGTCAGTTCAGTCCGGTCCACCACACAGCTTTGAACTTTCCCTCCCAGAATAGTATAAATAAATGCACTCTTCAAACAAATAGCTCTCACACTCAACACACTTAAGTCTCGTACATAACATAGTTGTTTGTTCACTCATGGCACCACAGCTGAGCTTCTCCGTCCGGCGCAAGGAGCCGGTGCTGGTGGCTCCTGCAGCCCCGACGCCGCACGAGTTCAACATGCTCTCTGACATCGACGATCAAGAAGGCTTGCGATTCCAGCTCCCGGTCATCCAGTTCTACCGCAACAATCCTCACAGTCATACTACTACGGACCACCCTGCCAAGCTCATAAAGGAGGCTCTAGCCAAGGCTCTGGTGTTCTACTATCCCTTCGCCGGCCGCCTCAGGGAACTAGATCGGAACAGGAAGCTCATGGTCGAGTGCACAGGCGAGGGCGTCGTCTTCATCGAGGCCGACGCCGACGTCCGCCTTGACCAGTTCG
Organism: Iris pallida; assembly: GCA_029216955.1. Taxonomy (NCBI): domain Eukaryota; kingdom Viridiplantae; phylum Streptophyta; class Magnoliopsida; order Asparagales; family Iridaceae; genus Iris; species Iris pallida. The sequence goes on along the minus strand of JANAVB010000997.1, from coordinate 5,571,376 downwards.
GGGAGGAGCTGCAGCCTCCCTTCCCGTGCCTTGACGAGCTCCTCTACGACGTGGAGGGATCCGGAGGCGTACTCAACTGCCCACTGCTCCTCATTCAGGTCACCCGCCTCGCCTGCGGTGGTTTCGTCTTCGCCCTCCGCCTCAACCACACCATGGCGGACGGAACCGGTCTGGTCCTCTTCATGAACGCCGTAGCCGAAATCGCCCAACGTGGAGGAGGAGGCGCCGTGTCCAACTCGCCGAGCATCCCTCCGGTTTGGAGGAGGGAGCTGATCAACGCTCGGAACCCCCCCAGCCCGACGTGCGTCCATCACGAGTACGACATCGTGCCGGACACGAGGGGCACCATCGTCCCCCTCGACGACATGGTGCACCGGTCCTTCTTCTTCAGCCCGGGAGTGGTCTGCGCGCTCAGGAGGAAGCACCTCCCGGCCCACCTGCGCGACTGCTCCACGTTCGAGCTGCTCACCGCGTGCCTATGGAGGAGCCGCACCGCCTCCCTGGGCGCCGACCCTGAGGAGGAGGTCCGCGTCATGTGCGCCGTGAACGCGCGCAACAAGTTCGACCCACCGCTGCCCCGCGGCTACTACGGCAACGGGTTCGCGCTCCCCGCGGCAGTGTCGAGGGCCGGCAGGCTGTGCGGCAGCCCACTCGGGTACGCGGTGGAGCTCGTGAGGCAGGCAAAGTTGAGCGTGACAGAGGAGTACATGCGGTCGGTGGCGGACCTGATGGTGGCCAGAGGGAGGCCGCACATCGCCGTGGTGCGGTCGTTCGTGGTGTCGGACGTGACTCGGCTCGGCTTCTTGGACGTGGACTTCGGGTGGGGGAAGGCGGTCTTCGGAGGTCCGGCGAAGGGCGGCGTGGGTGCCATTCCGGGCGTGCTTAGCTTCTACATACGGTTCCGCGACGGCATAGTGGTGCCGGTGTGCTTGCCGGGCCCGGCCATGAAGCGGTTCGAGGAAGAGATTGAGAGGTTGATTAAGGAGGAGCCACCAACCACCGAGCAAGACAGTACTACACCCCCCCTTCATGCCATCGGCTCTCTGATACCAACTAATTAATTAATCGCCTACAAAATGCATGTATTCTTATACCGTCGCATCTATAATTATGTATGTGTGCATGGTTTGAAGCTCCAATCTCTAAAATGTATTGTCACCATCTTTAATTATGTATGTGTGTTTCAACTTGTTCAATGTATAATATTAGTTGGAAAGTTTTGGGTATATATGATTTAGCAATTAACATAGGTTATGTGGCACCAAAATGTTGGATAATCAGAGTTGACCCATGAGTTTGAGATCTGAACCGATTTCAATTATCTACATGATTCCATCGTACTAAATTATCAACTCCATTATCACCACCTTTGAACAGCACAACCGAAAATAGAGATGCAATTAAGTGATAATTGTTGCTTTTGTTATATGTCACGTGTTCATAGAAGCTAGCAGAAAGTAGTAAACATGAAAACATACTAAGGAGGGAGAGATACAATTAAGTGATAAGTTGTCTGCGCATGACAGTAGGTTCAACAGTCTGGGGCATAATTTTTGATGGAAAACTGAGAAATGAACAAATGTAAAAACAACGTTTCGACGCAACACTTCAAAGAAGGTGCACAACAGAGATCCTTGGAGGATTCTGGGTTACGAAAATATAAAAAGATTTCGTAACAGCAGCAAACGAATATAGTTCTTCTAAAAAGAAGGTATAAATTAAATTGCTAGCAGCAGCAGCGATGGTCCAATAACAGTTTCTAATTAGATCAGAACTGTTCTCATTCAGAATGAGTTGAAGTGGATGACAGGTGATGGCGTGGATGGAATAACAGCCTGCTGGGGTGAATGATCACCGACGCTCAAAGCTTGATTCGCCTCCACACGAACAGCTTCCAGGAACCAGCAAGTTCGATGGAGAACTTTGGAACACTCCGCTCTTCTGACTCGTCAGATGGCGCACGGACTCATGCGCTAAGTGGCACTGGTGCTCTGCTTCTCTTCTCTCTCAAACTCTATGGAATTCATAAGGAATGTATTTTGAACACTTGTGTATACTGTGAGAGAGAGAAGAGAACCTTATATAGGCCCGTGCAGTAACAGCCCAGTTAGCAGAATGTTCGGAACGTGGGAAAAACTACTCCGAACGTGCTGTAGCCGCTCAAATCGTGTACAGACATGATCTGAGCCAACTGGCACACAGCGCGCGCCACCTGCGCAACTTGCACCATTCGCGCCAAATGTGCACATCATAAACTACGCACCTGTGTACCTGCACTACACGCGCACCGCGCTACCTGCGCCACTTGCGCCACATGCTACCTGGGCCACCTGCACCACACGTGCACCACGTGCACCGCGTGCCAATCGCCGCGCCAACTACTGCACCATCTGGCAGCGCCAACTGACATGCCACCTGGTCACGCGATCGGGCAGCGGGAACTGGCGCACGAACGACTGCACAAGAGGCTCGCATAGCGAGCGTAACTTAAGCGCACTATGCGCCTAGTGACGATGCTGACGTGCTAAGTGCGCCAACAAAATGCCACATTATGCCTTATGAGTCCATGAGTCCGAGTTCGAGTACGAGTCGCTAAACCCCTACGAGGCTTAGCTCCAATAGAAATTAATTCCCAAGAGAAAAAAGCTTAAGCTTTACCATAGAGATTTAACCTTACCTCATAGTAAAATCATCCACATGGTTCCCTCCTTAGGGTCACCACCCCATGTGTATATCTTAACAACACATACCAAGTATATATATTAAGAAACCTCATGATGCTTTTTCAATGTGGAACTAAACTTTACTAGACATGTGTTGAGAGCAAGCTCTCTTCACATATTACAAGGGAAAAGCTCCAATAATTTGGTAGCCCATGCAGGTCAGAGCATATCGTATCGGTTACGTAACTGTACTGATACGAGCCTGCGAACATGACTGAACCCTTAGGAATCTCAATCCACACTGCCTTGAAAATTTACTTAGAAATTTCTTTAACGTCCTTGAAACTTCGTATTCGCTCTCGATTATTCTTCCTTGCTTTTTCGTACCATTGATTCTCGTCCATTCCTATTTAGGGGTGACGAATGATCATGCTGACTAGAATTTATCAAAAATTCTTAAGTTATAGTACAATATTGCCTGATTATTTAATTTCTGGTTGTTTGATAGATATGTGGGGATTATAGACGCCGTATGTCTTAGATATCTATGGATAGTGATTCTAGCAACTAGATGGAAGGTTATAAAATTTTAGTGACATACCTTTGAGGGAGTAGCGTGACCAAAGGTGGATAGTAGTACTCGAGGTTTCGTAGTTACAAATAGCTAGGAGAAGGATATAAACTATTTTTTGAGGAATTAAAATTTAAGGAGATTAAGGTAAAAGTAGACTTTCTTTTGAATTTTAAGGAATAGTTATGAATTAGAATTTCGAAGACTAAATTATTTTTAAGGTAGATAGATTTGTAACTCCTCTTCCCGAAATTTTAAAAATATTTATTTTATTTTTTATTTGAATTAAAAGGGAATCTTTATAATTTTATAAATATTTAGTTAAATAGGTATTACGACAGATGGCATTGGTCATAGTTAAGATTTGGAGTACAAGATGACTAGAAATTGTGGCACGGATAGCATGGACGTGTGCCTTGACTAGTATATTAGCCATGCTAGGGAAGACCCAGCCATAAGTGTGACCTAACTAGGAAAACCAGACCAAGCCATGACATGACCATTATAAATAGTTTTATTATTTATTATTAAGATTTATTGACTTGCAGAAGACCCGGTTGTACTCAACTAGTCCGAACTAGACTCGAACCGAGCCCAAGCCTTTGTAGACCCTTAGTGCGACCAAGATGGCCACATAGATATACTGTATGTATATTGGTGTTTTATTTTAATGATCAATGACTAATTATAAATAATAGTTAAATAAAATATATTATTGTTATTAAAGTTATATTTATATTTTTTTATATTTGTTATTTTCGAAAATGATACGTTTTCTTGAAATATCATTTTAGGTTTGTGGGACCTTTGACTATAACAGTATATGTATGCATATATATTGTGTGTGTTTATTTGATTAGATGAAATATATATTAATCGTTTTTGTGTATATTTATTGCGTGTTCTTAATAATTAAGTGGTTAGTAATTTATAACTATATATTTGTATTAGTGACAACATAAAATGAAAAAAAAAACAAATATAAAGAAACCCACAGCCATCCCAAGCCAAATCCCAGCCCAAACAAAGTCCCACAGCCCCGACCAAGATTCCCTTCTCCCCCCTGACCCTGCTAAGAACAGAGTATATATGTAGAGAGATCGAGAGGAGAGACTCAAAACCTAACCCTAACGCCACCACCTTCACTGCCCTGGCATCCCTGACCACCGGCACACACCCTAGCGGCCTTCCCTCCACCGTGCGCTGCCGTAGGGCCGTCGGAAGGTCGCCGTGCGCGCACACAGCAACAAGGAGGAACTGGGGCAGCAGCAACAACATACAGTTTGGGCACGGCTTCACGACGATGTTTCGTCGTGCACAATCGTTCTTTTGACGAGCCGTTTCTTCAGGTAAAACCCGACACAACCCTCTTTCAATTACATAAATTAGTTTAAATGTAGATGCTATCGGTTGCCCAGAAAATTGATACAAAGTTACCAAAAATAGTACAAAAATAGGACATTAAGACTGTCCCATTCCCCAAGTTTGAAGGAAGTTTTAGAACCAGATTTTAGGAATTTTGAAAATCTATTTGAATGAGTTTATTGACAACATATAGGATAACAAAACACTTCTTTTAGTTTTAAATAACTCTAGGTATTCATTGAATTAAACCTGTTTAAAGTTGATCAAAAATCTATTTTTAAAACATTAAAATAGTCTGATACGACGTGCGTCCCGCCAAACCGGGCGACGTGGTCACAAACCGAAAGAATCCAAAGGTGTGTATCGACTTCACAGACGTGTGAGCTTTGACGGAATTCAAATTGGTTGCGTGTGCGTGACGAATTTGATACGTATATCCGTCGAAATTTACCGTATCGACCTCTTTGTAAATTTCTCAATTACTTTATGCACATTCGTCAGATCGAGTCAAAATTACGCCAACAAGATCGTATCATTTTTTTTGGTCCTGTATGCCAAGTTTAGTCCGATTATGAGACAATTGATTGGATCGCCATTTTGCGGGCCCCACGATCCGACTCAACGGGCGATTTTGTGCACGGCCTGCCGGAATCCAACTTTGGACATATGGTTGGATTCGTATCAAACAAATGGACCCATAGGCATGTAGTTAAACAACTTAAAAGACCATAGTTGCTGGCACAGTTTTTGGTGCAAAACGGATCTAACGACGGACATCGTTTGACCCAAAATGACCATTTTGCCCCTGTATCCAGAATTGGGCTTATGGACAGGCAATCCTAGCTAATTTGACTATTCTAAAAATACTGGTAATGTCTATTTCATCTTTCGGAGACAATTGTGAGATTTGGACTTTATGGCTTACTAGTTGACAGTATATTGTTGGTTCTTCGTGCTACCACCAGACAAGTATACCTTGCCTCCCTCTACAGTTTATTTACATGCTTATAGCCCTTCTCTTTTACGTTATCATCGGGATTCTCTCGTTGATTTTGGTTTATATGCTTTTCTTTATACCATATATATTAGTTTATTTGTCTTGTCCGTATATCATCATCGTTCATGACTTGATACTGTAGTTATATCGGATTTATGTCGTCACATGTATCATGACTGAGTCATATTGTGTCGTAGGATGTGTATGTCATGACTGAACTGCTGTAACTTATTTTAGAATTTACTACTAAAATTTGTCAAATCAGCGACGCCGCAGGACGTCGCTAACTAGGGAAAATACGTCGCTAATTTCAATTAGCGACGTATTTAGCGACGTTTGGACGTAGTCGCGATTAACCTAGTCGCTAAACAACACGACGTCGCAATACGTCGCTATTGCGATGACACTTAGCGACGTATCTGAGTCACTAATTCAGCGACTACCAGCGACGTAAAACGACTGCAGTTACCGACGTCACCTAGCGACGTTTAGCGACTTTACATACATCGATGCTGACCTGGCTTGAGATCCAAATGGTAACGTTCTGCGACGTTTTTACGTTGCTATAGTACCGACACATAGTGACGTTTAGCGACGTTGTATGTAGCGACATTTAGTGACGCTCAGCGACGGTGTTTATCACAGTTAGCGACGTTCCGATACTTACTTAGCGACGTTAACTTTCGTCGCTGGACGTTGCTGAACGTCGCTAAATTTAGAAAAAAAATAAAATAATACAGCATTTGCAGCAGCACCTACAACATTTGCAGCAGATACACAAAGTATCAAACGACACAGATACACAATCATGAACACAAATGCGTATCAAACAGCGATGGTGTGTATCACGAACACAAAGTATCAAACAACGACGGTGTGTATCACGAACACAAAGTATCAAACAACACAGATACACAATCACGAACACGTTTGAAACACAATCTCATCAATCAACACAGATATATGAAAAATTGTAACAACAATGTCAAACATAATGCTCCACATAAGAATAATGTATGTATAAATACATAAAAGACCCAACAATGGGCCATCACACAACAATATATATATATGTCGACTACGGCTGATCAGGAGGAGCATCACCGCTCCTGAAAAGAAGGTAAGCATACTGCTTCGGTGTAAGAACCACCGACGACGATGAAGGAGGAGGCAATACAACCGCTGTAGAAGGAGGCAGTGTAACCGCTGGAGAAGGAGGCAGTATAACCGTTGGAGATGGGTGCGTCTGCGTCTCCTCTAGGGCTAGCAGTCTGGCGCTGCATTGCTCCATGCAAGCCGCTATCCTAGTAACGGTGCCATGAATGGACTCCCGCGTCCCCTGTACGTCCCTCACGGTGCGCTCGAGCTCGTCAAAGCGTGCGGTGACCGACGTAGCGTCCCCTTGCGCCTGAGACCCTGGCTTCTCAAAAATCCTCCTCAGTATATCGTCGTACAGCTCAGCAATCTGGCGGGCAATGGTATCCTCGACTCGAAACGACTCGGCCTGTGACGGCTGTGAATGCGTACTGGCAGATGGAGCCCTAGATGCCTGCGTCACAACAAATACGCCGTAGGACCCCGTACCGTAGTACGTACCTCTATGAAGACCACCAACGGTGGTCTTCCAGAGCTCGTCCTCCGACTGAGGCAGAGAGGGCTACGATGTACCAACCCCTCCCTCTGCCGGTGCACTAGCACTCGCACGCTCACGTAGCCTAACAAACCCGCCCTAGAAATCATTGTGCATCTCTATAAATCAGTACTTACCTAAATTAGCCTAATAAATGTCTAAAGTATTTAATTATTATTAACTATATGGTTATCTGTATATTCTTCAAGTTGTGTTAAAAATTAACGAAATCTAAATTAGTACTTACATAGCTCTGAGTAGCCCGATCGTCGATGAGCTTCCCGTCCTTCCGATGGATGGCCAGGAAGACAGTTACATGTTTGCGTCCTGACCCCTCTGTACCTGCATGTTTGTTATATTTTATTCTTTAGTAAAATCGAAAATTATATACTCCTAATATCAATAAAATCTTATATATTGTAATAAATTACATACCAGACGACAAAAATGCTCCGTCATAGGAATTGATCCACCATACCACTTTCTAGCTCTCGTCCTAGCCGCCTTCGCCTTCTCCGACCGCTCTCTGTACCGGGGCTCCTCAAATCGAGCCCTCATCATGGTCCACTGGTCAGGCGTGATCCAACCAGCAATTGATTTTCCGGAGCATTGACAAGCTTTCTGATCGTCAATTACATCACGGATCAACTTGGCGACGACGGCAGGAAACTGCCTCTCAATCTGCTCGGCCCGGTATAGTAGATAAAAATAAGTCCTCTACAAGAATTACAAATTAAAATAATAAGTTCTAAAAATGCTTAAAATTATATTAATCATACTAAATTAACTATCTTTAATTACCTTGAGGTGGACAAACCAGAATGCCTTCCTCTCTTCCGAGGCATCCGAGTAGTTGATCCACGGACCCCCATAGTTAGACCTTAGAAAGGAGCCCAACACTCTCTGTACCGACGAGGGATGATATCTGTATACAACGATAACCGACATATTAATGAATATATATATATATATATATATATATATATATATATATATAGATATATATATATATAGATATACAGACATGCATAAAAAATATATATATATATATTCATTTCACTTACTTCGTAGGACCGTCGGCCCAAATCTCCATCCTCGTCTCGTCCTGAGGTGCGCATGGAGGGTCGCTCTGGTATGGATCCGCCCGGGCGAGAGTAGGAACAACCTCCTCCACCTGCTCCCTACCCGCCATGCTTCTGTCAGCGGTAGGAAGGCTAGGGGAAGGAGTATGATCAGCAAGCCTGGAACTGCTCGTCGCAGGTGTACTGCCACCCGGACCTGCGACCGTATGGTACAATGGAGTGCTCGGGTCAGACGATGGTCCGGAGCCATCCTCTGGTAACGGAGCTCTCTGCCCACCTAAGGATACGGCTCGTCCTGACCTATCTTCGCGTCGTCCTGAGGTGCCTCAGCGTCGTCCTGCCATGCTGATAATAACATATGATTAAAAATATAAATAAATACAATGACAGTTTAGAAATATCTGCATACATTGAAGTTCGTAATTTAAGTTTTCAAAAATCTGAATACTAATAGAAATGATCATAGTTCATAATTTAAGATTACCGAAATATGAATACATTAAAATCACAGTTTCTCAATCATCCTCTGAAAATTCATCTTCTTCGTTTGCCTCCTCCTCCTCCTCCTCATCCTCTTCCTCCTCATCGTCACTAGCATCTCCTTCGTCTTCCCCTTCGGATACCTGTACCTCTTCTACACAAGTAGATATTGAATAGGGACCTTCTGCTGAGTCGACATCAACTGTATTTGGTACAAGAGGCAGCTCATCCTCCTGATAAGCCACGTCATCGACATCGTAGGTATTTCTGGATTTAGTCTTGCATACTGCCCACCAGTCGTACCTCGTTGTTCCCCGTCTAGGATATGTTGTAAAATATACGAGTTGAGCTTGACTTGCTAGGATAAATGGTTCGTATCCTTGGTATCGAAGACGGTAGTTAATATCCACAAGACCATGCATGTCAATTTTCCATCCTTGATCTTGTATGGGATCGAACCAATCAACTTTGGACAACACGATCTTGGCAGGCTCTACGCCATAGTTGTACGTCAATTCCACGATCTCCCGTAAGATGCCATAGAAATCATTGCCCGGAGTGACATCTTTGTAGTTTGTAGAATTGATACACAAGCAACTATTTTTTGTGGAATCAAGATCCAAGAAGCTATCTCTGATGGGAGCATTTGTTGACTTGAACTTAAACCCATTCACGCAATAACTTGGCCATATTTTGACGACATAAATTGGTCCCTAGGCAAGAGTTCTAATAGATTCATTCTCAAGGATGACGTCCGGACGATCGATGTAAACACGAAAAGATACAAAATTAAGTTGTCACGACCCGCGCCCTAGAGTTAGGGCACGAGAACGTAACAACGCCCAGCCTACGCCGCAGTGTCGGCGGTAGAACGCTGTCCTAGGTCTCAATGCATCTAACAGTATAAGACTAAACAGTTTATACTTCCCGAATGGGGGTGACATAGCAGATACAGACTCAATCACATCTAAGGTAGAGCATGATAAGGATAGATAAAACATGAAATCCAAAAGAGATACAGGAGATAGAAGTCTAAGTGTCTAAGATACATAATCCCAGAAATATATCTCAAAACTCAAATACAGATACAATAATCCACAAAGTAAATACAACTCCAGACAAAATGAAATAACTACCTAAACAACCCCTACTGTGTCTCCTCTAGGCTAGCAGGCAATCCCAGGCCATCTGTAAAATTTATCAATAGGTCCAGTCAGGACAGGAGCGAGCACATTACATCTCAACAGTTCATAACAGGTTAGAAAATATAATCATGCAGTAAAGTAAGATACAGGTACTGAAAGAAATGCTGTATGTAAACAGAGAGAGAGCTGTAATAGAAATATCTACTATAAATAAAGAGCTACCAGTGACTAGTGATTTAGAGCACAAAGTCGACATGTGAACGGCTTGATTGTACATGGCTATACTAAAGAGGCGTACATGGCTAATCTACTTTGGAATTGTTCACATGGCTATTTATACTCCCCCGTACCCCCAATCAATACACAAGGATCCAACCAGGTTATGTTATATGATGCTATGTAACAGCCCCCGAAGGGTAGTAGATCCCGAAGGTGATAGACCCCGAAGGTAATAGACCGCAAAGGTAATAGACCCCGAAGGTGATAGACCCCGAAGGTGATAGACCCCGAAGGTGATACATAGTAGTCCCATAAATGGGATATGGATTCTAGGAAGACTCTACGATCATAAGAGTATATGTCGTAAGTGATCAAAGAACCAATGAAGCATATGATACGCCATGTAAGTGAAACGCACAGAACATGTAATACCCGATGCTCCCTAAGGATAACATCTCAAGAAGGAATCCATATAGTACCAATCCGTGTGACCAACGTGACAGTACAAGTAAAGTAATCTACTGCAGAAAATAATTCTAAACAGGATATGAAATGATCAGAGAATGTACTCGCCTGATAACCTGAACAGCTGATAAGTATAGGGGGTCCAACTGAAGCCACAGAGTCCTATTTAAAGCAACACATGTTACAATGTGTCTGGCTCCTAATTAGAACAGCACAAGTCACAACATGTCCAGAAGGGTAATATAAAGCACTACAATGCATTCTACATGAATCTAGGTCAAACTAGGCCAAAGTCAACCATTGGTCAACTCTGGTCAACTGCACTAGTCAAACTAGGTCAAACTAGGTCATGTCCTAACCAGTAAGTCTTACTAGGCCTAACCAAGACTATCCTAGTAAGCACACATCAATACAAGGCTATACAAGCCAACATACACCCAACTCTATATAGCATGCTATTATTCAATACTCAAATAGGCAAGAATTCACATTAGATATACACTAGGTAATCTATTACTTTAAGCTATATATGTCTACACATATATACACATGCATATATTGGTATTCAACATTAGGTCTATAATCATGGCATATTTCAAATGGTTATATAAACTTATATATTACAACACAATATGCTAACATATATAATATACATACATAGCTAAGTTAACTATATTCTTAAATACTTATTTAAGAGGCTATGTGTGTGTATGTGAACATGGCAAAGGGGCAAGTGAGGGTTAAATGGGCATACATAGTGTATACATATCAAAGAGTGTCAAAGTGTAAGTGAACAATGTGTCAAGTGTGATAGTGTCAACATAGTATAAGGGGGTACATGAGGTAATATAGGATTTGTGTTAACATAGAACATTACATCTCATTAACTTGTATATTACATACATTACATCTATTATTACATTACATTCATTCTTGCATTCATTCATCATTCATTATTCTCTTGCACCACTATATGCACCATACATTACGTACTATGGAACCTACATATTCATTACAAGCCATACTTATACATGCTTACATTAGATAGGATACTTACACCTCATACATCATTTATTTAACCATTTACTCATGCTTGTATTCTCTATTTAATTACATAATGTATATACATTAATATGGGTTAAAATCAAATAGAACATTATATTACACACAAGGGTGCACAAAATGCATATGCCGAATAGTAACTCCTACTAATAATCAATACTGTACCATCTTAGCATGAATTAAAATTTAGGATTAAAGAATGTTATAGATCTATGTGTTAGCTTTCCGAAACTTTAAACGGATCGCGTTTTCGTTTCCGAAAACTCCCGGAATCGCGAAAACACCGAGAACGCGTTTGTCTTTCGTACAGCTGACACTCAAATAATTCTCCAGAAAGTTACATAAAGAATTAGGCCTATTAATACATGTTTTTGGAAAGCTAACTTCAATACGCTTCTTTAAAAAAAACAGGAGATTAAACCGAGCTTTGAGCTAGAAGTTATGATATTTCTAAGTTAGGGCTGAAATTAAAAACGTGGATAAAAATCATGACGGATTTAGGTAGTTTGAGACAAAAGAACACAAGTATATAACATAATATATCAAGAACTCACTCTCTACACTAATATGTATATATGAGACACTATAGAACACATCTCTAATACAAAAATATGAGATTAAACATGTAATAATTTATTCATACATAACAATAACACATAGTGTGTCCAAATTTGGGATTTTCCCACATGGACACAACCACAACACAAAGGACACTCCTATGACCTCCAAATAGACACGAAATGGACACAAATGGAGATACAACTATGGGGTCATTCCTATGGGTTCAAAATAGACCTATATGCATGAGGAAATGAAAAGGAGAAGGGATTTATATCTCCCGGTAGATCGAATCGAAGAAAAGTCTTTCCGGAGCGACACCGACACGTAGAGATTCCAAAAGGATACGAACGAGCTCCGAATCCTCCCAAACTTGGGTAGCTTCCTCCTTGGCTAGAATGGAGAAGGAAAGAAGAAGATTTGGTGGTGAAATGGAATGATTTGGTGGAGAAATTGCTAGGGATTGCTCTCTAGGAATTTGGAGAAGAACAAGAGAGAAAAATAGATGGATAATGACAAATGGGAGGCTCAACCCTATCCTTATTGTGGCTGGCCATAAAGGTGGTTTTGTCCTATTAGAAAAAGTCCAAAAGCCCCTTTTCTAGTCTATTTACTAGTACATTGGTAAGGGGTTAAGTCAGGGGTAGTTTGGTCAATCCTAAAACACTAATCCATATTAATACTAACCAAAATAATTAGTCTAGTCACTAACTAAAATTAATATTATGTGGACTAAAATTAATATCATGTGGGCCATGCCTAACTAGTGTGTGGGTCCCACTAGAGTCAAACTATCCCGGGTCCCCGATACAAGTCGGATTGAGTTGAAATTCGAACCCGACTCAAATAACCCCAAAACAATATCATAAATAATAAAATAAAATCAAAATAATTCTAAGAGGTCAAATGCAAAAATATCCTTAGGCCAAAAATGATATTAAAATATTATAATCACATGGTTAGGCTCTAGGTCAAACAGTCTCTAGGGTTTCACTAGCAAAACGTCAAAACCACAAGTCTTTGATTTAAATAATTTTAAAATGATTTAAAATCACCAAAAATTATATCATGAATTAAGTATTATTATTAAAATAATTATAAACACAAAATTTCAAAATTACCCTCATTTGGGAAACTGGGTACTACAACTCTACCCACCTTAGAAAAATTTCGTCCTCGAAATTAAAATGTCCATACTCCCTCTAGGTCAAACCCCCACAATCAAAGTCTCAGATTAAACAAATTATGTGATCAAAAGGACGACATACAGGGTCATGGCATACGGTGGTAGTGAAAGTCTCATCTAGGTATACTAGTCATGCTAACCGAAACTGTCATAGGGTATCAAAACATACACGCAATTTAGGGTGCTAAACTAGAGAAGTTACAGAAACAACAAACCATCAAAACTGTAAGGCGGTCTACCATCTACATGAAACTGGTACTTATCAAAACAAAATAAAGGCAACTACCAATTATCTGAAAAAGGGTACAGAAAATCAAATTCAAAAATTAAGAAATTGAAAATCACTTGCATTGAAATCCAAATCACAATATATATATATATATATATATATATATATACAGTGAGAGCGTTAGAGAGGAAAAACTAGCATTATGTAATGTTATGTGGTTTGTGTGTATATGGGTGTATGTAAAATATGCATGAAATTGTATATGAGCTATCCTGTTACACTACTCATGGCATATGGGTTAACAACCTACAATACACAACCTATTTAATCATAACATGCATGGCTAACCATAAACATCTATAAGAGGTAGAGATTTAGTTATGTATATACATATATTATAACATGTATGCCTAAGCTCTATATATATCTATACAAGTATGTGATCCTAACATAGAGAGGAAAGGTTAGGTTACATGACAGCGTATACTAAGTTAGGGGGGGTGTGTGTGTCCTTGTACAGGGTTATGGCTTAGTATTAAAAAGTTAAACCAGATTTTAGTTCAACGTTTACATATAAAATCTGAAAACAAGCTAACATTTAAACCAGTGCAATATTAACATAATGCAATTTCAAAATTTAGAAGTTTGAAACATCACAACTAATTTCAATGCTCCCAATACATCCTAGCATGATAGAAATGAAATCCTAACATACTATCAATACGTTTATCTACGCATACAGTTCAATATTACATGTTAAATATGAAATTTAACTAAACATGGAAATCAATGTAAAAATGTTAACATGTAACTAGTTTTCAGGGTTTTGGAGAAATTTGAACATTAAAAACCAACTCAATGTTTATCACAAACTAACATGTAAGAATATGAAACCTAAATTTATATCCCTACTTACAACAATATACACAGCCCTAAATATTATATTAAAGAAAATAAAACAGCAATTTAAGCTAAACATTTGGAATTCAGTATTAAGGGTTAATATGCATACAGTCTCAGATTGGACAATTTAACATAACTTAACCAATTTCTCTAAAAATTGAAACCTTGTAGATATCATGCATGTGCAGTTATGTAGACAAAACTCATAACATAAAATTTATATTTAAATTACGAATTTAAACATGGAAAAGCAGAGAACCAGAAATATTGGTTATGAAAATTTGGACATCAACAACATATCAATATGTATCTAGATATGTGGAAAAATCAAGTGTAGCATGCATACGTGTTAGGCAAAGTGTCTGTTATATATATATATTCATATACATATTCTCATGTCCCAAAAAAAAATTTAGTTCTACGTTAAGACTAACATTTAGATTCCTACCAAGATTGCAAGCAGGTGATTGACAAAATCAAGGCAGTTTTATTATCATTATTATTTAATACAAGAATAATAGCAAGAAGAAATAACGATAAAATCGGTTCTGCTTATCTGTTTAAAAAAGAACCGTTTTGAAATCCAGAGTTAAAATATCAAATTCCGATAAAGTCTAGCAAAATCATCGATTCATTGTATTATGAAAGCTCCTAGCAAGAAATTTTACAAGGTTTATAAAACCAACTAAACTTACTCCTGAGTTAAATAATAGAAAACTAGACAAACAAACAAATAATAATTCTCTTTTTTTTGAATGACTGAACAAAAGTAGAGAAAACATGTTTAAAAAAATATTTAAGGTGCAATCTGATAATCATATGCGTCTATCCAAAATTATGGCACTCTAAATCCTCATCATACTAGTAAGCAAGGCTACGATAATCACAGAGCCCTTGACTTATGCACATATCTCTAGAATCATGGCATTTAACATTTTTGCGGTGCCGCTAGTTTGGCTGCGAAAATCTTAAATTTCCACACCCGAGAAATATATCCAGAGTCAGACTATATGTCCTCACCATGCTGGCTAATGTGACTATAGAAGACTAGATTCCATAACATAGATGACCTAGCCCATATAATTTCATCTTGCCAAAAATTAAATTAATCAATAATGAATACTCAAAAATCAAATCAAATTTATCAACGAACATCAATCTTCAAAATCCATCAAAATACAAACTCGGATGCAACAGCTATCATCAAGTTTCAAAATTCACAGTCATCCATCAAAATCGATAAATACAAACCCAAATTCAACCATAATCCATCAAAATCAAATTTAACAACAGAAAGTAAGGATAAATCAAATCAAGGGAAAAAGAGTTTCAAATCGAAGTTAAAATAAGATTCTCAAGGGTCGTCCCAGGAATCTCTCAAGGGTTCCTAACTGTGATTGAGTATCTTCAAAAATATATCATATTCCTAGTGCAGGCTGTAGTGGTACTCAAGTTCGAATACCACTATACTTTTAGTCTCGACCTGCATGGGCCACCACTAAAAACGTGTCACGACCCGCGCCCTAGAGTTAGGGCACGAGAACGTAACAACGCCCAGCCTACGCCGCAGTGTCGGCGGTAGAACGCTGTCCTAGGTCTCAATGCATCTAACAGTATAAGACTAAACAGTTTATACTTCCCGAATTGGGGTGACATAGCAGATACAGACTCAATCACATCTAAGGTAGAGCATGATAAGGATAGATAAAACATGAAATCCAAAAGAGATACAGGAGATAGAAGTCTAAGTGTCTAAGATACATAATCCCATAAATACATCTCAAAACTCAAATACAGATACAATAATCCACAAAGTAAATACAACTCCAGATAAAATGAAATAACTACCTAAACAACCCCTACTGTGTCTCCTCTAGGCTAGCAGACAATCCCAGGCCATCTGTAAAATTTATCAACAGGTCCAGTCAGGACAGGAGCGAGCACATTACATCTCAACAGTTCATAGCAGGTTAGAAAATATAATCATGCAGTAAAGTAAGATACAGGTACTGAAAGAAATGCTGTATGTAAACAGAGAGAGAGAGCTGTAGTAGAAATATCTACTATAAATAAAGAGCTACCAGTGACTAGTGATTTAGAGCACAAAGTCGACATGTGAACGGCTTGATTGTACATGGCTATACTAAAGAGGCGTACATGGCTAATCTACTTTGGAATTGTTCACATGGCTATTTATACTACCCCGTACCCCCAATCAATACACAAGGATCTAACCAGGTTATGTTATATGATGCTATGTAACAGCCCCCGAAGGGTAGTAGACCCTGAAGGTGATAGACCCCGAAGGTAATAGACCCCGAAGGTAATAGACCCCGAAGGTGATAGACCCCGAAGGTGATAGACCCCGAAGGTGATACATAGTAGTCCCATAAATGGGATAAGGATTCTAGGAAGACTCTACGATCATAAGAGTATATGTCGTAAGTGATCAAAGAACCAATGAAGCATATGATACGCCATGTAAGTGAAACGCACAGAACATGTAATACCCGATGCTCCCTAAGGATAACATCTCAAGAAGGGATCCATATAGTACCAATCCGTGTGACCAACGTGACAATACAAGTAAAGTAATCTACTGCAGAAAATAATTCTAAACAGGATATGAAATGATCAGAGAATGTACTCGCCTGATAACCTGAACAGCTGATAAGTATAGGGGGTCCAACTGAAGCCACAGAGTCCTATTTAAAGAAATACATGTTACAAGGTGTCTGGCTCCTAATTAGAACAGCACAAGTCACAACATGTCCAGAAGGGTAATATAAACACTATAATGCATTCTACATGAATCTAGGTCAAACTAGGCCAAAGTCAACCCTTGGTCAACTCTGGTCAACTGCACTAGTCAAACTAGGTCAAACTAGGTCATGTCCTAACCCAGTAAGTCTTACTAGGCTTAACCAAGACTATCCTAGCAAGCACACATCAATACAAGGCTATACAAGCCAACATACACCCAACTCTAAATAGCATGCAATTATTCAATACTCAAATAGGCAAGAATTCACATTGGATATACACTAGGTAATCTATTACTTTAAGCTATATATGTCTACACATATATACACATGCATATATTGGTATTCAACATTAGGTCTATAATTATGGGATATTTCAAATGGTTATATAAACTTATATATTACAACACAATATGCTAACATATATATAATATACATACATAGCTAAGTTAACTATATTCTTAAATACTTATTTAAGAGGCTATATGTGTGTATGTGAACATAGCAAAGGGGCAAGTGAGGGTTAAATGGGCATACATAGTGTATACATATCAAAGAGTGTCAAAGTGTAAGTGAACAATGTGTCAAGTGTGATAGTGTCAACATAGTGTAAGGGGGTACATGAGGTAATATAGGATTTGTGTTAACATAGAACATTACATCTCATTAACTTGTATATTACATACATTACATCTATTATTATATTACATTCATTCTTGCATTTATTCATCATTCATTATTCTCTTGCACCACTATATGCACCATATATTACATACTATGGAACCTACATATTCATTACAAGCCATACTTATACATACTTACATTAGATAGGATACTTATATCTCATACATCATTTATTTAACCATTTACTCATGCTTGTATTCTCTATTTAATTACATAATGTATATACATTAACATGGGTTAAAATTAAATAGAACATTATATTACACACAAGGGTGCACAAAATGCATATGCCGAATAGTAACTCCTACTAATAATCAATACTGTACCATCTCAGCATGAATTAAAAATTTAGGATTAAAGAATGTTATAGATCTATGTGTTAGCTTTCCGAAACTTTAAACAGATCGCGTTTTCGTTTCCGGAAACTCCCGTAATCGCGAAAACACCGAGAACGCGTTTGTCTTTCGTACAGCTGACACTCAAATAATTCTCCAGAAAGTTACAAAAAGAATTAGGCCTATTAATACATATTTTTGGAAAGCTAACTTCAATACGCTTCTTTTAAAAAAATAGGAGATTAAACCGAGCTTTGAGCTAGAAGTTATGACATTTCTAAGTTAGGGCTGAAATTAAAACGTGGATAAAAATCATGACGAATTTAGGTAGTTTGAGACAAAAGAACACAAGTATATAACATAATATATCAAGAACTCACTCTCTACACTAATATGTATATATGAGACACTATAGAACACATCTCCAATACAAAAATATGAGATTAAACGTGTAATAATTTATTCATACATAACAACAACACATAGTGTGTCCAAATTTGAGATTTTCCCACATGGACACAACCACAACACAAAGGACACTCCTATGACCTCCAAATAGACACGAAATGGACACAAATGGAGATACAACTATGGAGTCATTCCTATGGGTTCAAAATAGACCTATGTGCATAAGGAAATGAAAAAGAGAAGGGATTTATACCTCCCGGTAGATCGAATCGAAGAAAAGTCTTCCGGAGCGACACCGACACATAGAGATTCCAAAAGGACACGAACGAGCTCCGAATCCTCCCAAACTTGGGTAGCTTCCTCCTTGGCTAGAATGGAGAAGGAAAGAAGAAGATTTGGTGATGAAATGGAATGATTTGGTGGAGAAATTGCTAGGGATTGCTCTCTAAGAATTTGGAGAAGAATAAGAGAGAGAAAAATAGATGGATAATGACAAATGTGAGGCTCAACCCTATCCTTATTGTGGCTGGCCATAAAGGTGGTTTTGTTCTATTAGGAAAAGTCCAAAAGCCCCTTTTCTAGTCTATTTACTAATACATTGGTAAGGGGTTAAGTCGGGGGTAGTTTGGTCAATCCTAAAACACTAATCCATATTAATACTAACCAAAATAATTAGTCTAGTCACTAACTAAAATTAATATCATGTGGACTAAAATTAATATCATGTGGGCCATGCCTAACTAGTGTGTGGGTCCCACTAGAGTCAAACTATCCCGGGTCCCCGATACAAGTCGGATTGAGTTGAAATTCGAACCCGACTCAAATAATCCCAAAACAATATCATAAATAATAAAATAAAATTAAAATAATTCAAAGAGGTCAAATGCAAAAATATCTTTAGGCCAAAAATGATATTAAAATATCATAATCACATGGTTAGGCTCTAGGTCAAACAGTCTCTAGGGTTTCACTAACAAAACGTCAAAACCACAAGTCTTTGATTTAAATAATTTTAAAATGATTTAAAATCACCAAAAATTATATCATGAATTAAATATTATTATTAAAATAATTATAAACACGAAATTTTAAAATTACCCTCATTTGGGAAACTGGGTGCTACATAAGTTCAATATTAAGTTATTTCTTGTGCAGTTGTGAATGGAGGAAGATTCTAACTAGCTTTTTACGTACATATGCAGTCAACCAAGATAGGAAATGAAGTCTCATTTCTTATTCTACTTTTTTATCTGCAATGAATGGTCTACTTGACCTCACCTCATCATTAAATTTGCTGAAAACCAATAAATATCGGGATATACTCGTTAAATTATAATAACGTAATCAACAAATAGATGACTTGAACGTTGAAGATTTTTACTTACCACTCTAGCTTTTCCACTTCATCCTCCTCGCAGTTGAGTAATATATATAACTGGGCAGCCTTTAGTTCCTCATCATTCAAATATCTCTTTTTTAGTTTTCCAGAAGGCTTTCCAAGAGCATTGAAGACTTTCAATAATGCATCATTATATTCTATATCTCCATCGTCGTTCCTCGAAGCTCTTGTTCTATTTGTAGCAATATGAGGCTTGAAATACATTGAACAAAAGTTTGTAATCTCCTCAAGGACATAGGCTTCATAAATAGAACCCTCGACCCATGCCTTATTTTTCACCTTCCTCTTCAGGTGGTTTAGATGGCGCTCGAACGGGTACATCCACCGATAACCGACGGACCCACCAACACGTGCCTCATATGAAAGATGAATTGGTAAATGCTCCATAGAGTCAAAGAATTCAGGAGGGAACACCCTCTCAAGCATACACAATGTTACTGTAATGTCCTTCTCCTTCTTTCTAAGCCGATCGACGAGCAACTTAGTAGAATAAAGATCTTTGAAGAATATGCTAAGCTCTGTCAATGGATCCTAAACGACCTGAGGTAAGAATTCCTGAAATGCAATCGGGATTAACCTCTCCATAATAATGTGACAGTCGTGGCTCTTCATACCCTGTAGTTTGTTCTCCTTCGGGTCAACACATCTTCTCAAATTCGATACGTACCCATCTAAAAATTTTAGGCCCTGGATCCACCTACAAAGTTTACCTTTGTCCTCCTTGTCTAGTGAGAAAATGGCCCTGGGCTGCTTATACTTCCTACTGCCTTCCTTTATCAAATGCAACTCTGGACGTCTGTATATTTCTTCTAAGTCCAACCTGGCCTTGGGATTGTCTTTCGTCTTCCCCTATACGTCCATCACAGTATTTATTATACTGTCAAATACATGCTTCTCGATATGCATGACATCCAGGTTATGTCTGAGCAGATGGTCACTCCAATATGGTAGGTCCCAGAATATACTCCTCTTCGTCCAGTTGTGAGCACGGCCAAATCCATCACACTTGTACCCCGATGTAGGCTCTTCAATAGCACTTAACAATTCTTTAACTTCCTCCCATATCGTGTCCCCGGACCACCGTGGCGGTGGACTGGACTTCTCTACCACGCCAGCACGAAAAGCATTCATGTTCCTCCGGTACGGATGATTCTTTGGACGAAACTGTCGATGACAATCAACGAAGTACGATTTCCTTCGTGTTTCAAACGAAAAGCCTTAGTACGATCCATGCAATACGGACATGCGAGATGACCATGGGTGCTCCAACCCGATAAAATTTCATAGGCCGGGAAATCATTGATGGTCCACATTAGTGCGGCCCTCATCTGAAAGTTCTGCTTTCTGGAAACATCATATGTGGTTGCACCTACTTCCCATAACTGATTCCGCTCATCTACCAAGGGCTGTAAGTACACATCGATGTTCCTCTTCGGGTTCTTCGGACCTGGAATAATAACAGTTAGGAACACGTAAGGAGTCTTCATACACATCCAAGGCGGCAAGTTGTACGGAGTAACAATCACAGGCCAATAAGAATATTATGAGCCCAAAAGTCCAAATGGGGTAAAACCGTCGGAGGAAAGCCCCAATCTGATATTACACGGCTCCGAAGCAAAATTGGGATACACTCGATCAAAGTGCTTCCATACTTCCCCGTCGGATGGATGATCCAGTACTCCATCTATTTGTTCTCGCTTGTGCCAACTCATATTATCAGCTGTCTCCTTTGCCATAAACAACCTCTGCAACCGCGACGTCAAAGACAAATAGTGTATCGAATCTGTTGGCTTGCGTGTACCAAAAGTCCTTGTTGTACTAGTTGCCTTGAAGCGATCGGCAGCACAAAATCTGCAGGCGTCTTCATCCTTGTCGTCCTTATAGTACAACATGCATTTGTTGCGACATGCATCAATTTTTTCATACCCCATCCAGAGCGATCTCACCATTCTCTTGGATCGGTAGAAGTCTTTAGGTAACTTGCCACCCTCCGGCAATATATCTTTAATTAACTCCAGGATTCGGTTGTAGCATTCTTGAGACATGTTAAAATCTAATTTTATGCTCAACAATCTTGTAATCACCTCCAACGGTGAATGGTCATCACAACCAGGATATAAAGGAGTCCTTGCATTCTCTAGCAACTCCATAAACTTTGCAGCATCGGCATTCGGTGCCTCCTCAGCTGCATATTGATTGTTCGGATCGAAACTAGGCCCCGTAGCATCGAAAACCATGTTTGTCCACCCTTGGTCGTAATCAGCATGCTCGTGGACATCTACATAAGGCTCCACATAAGGCTCCGGCTTGGAGGCTAAAGGCATAAGTTCTCCGTGTGCGGTCCACTGATAAAAATTTGGCATGAAACCCCTCGAATACAAATGATATGTCACATCCACTTCCGAATGATATTTCAAGTTGCAACATCTCACACATAGATACTTAATTTTTGTACGATCCATGTACTGAGGGAACGCCTTGGCAAACTGTAGGAACTGTTGCACACCCTGTATAAATTCATCCCGCACACCGTACATCCATTTTAAGATAATTCTGCAAAGATTAACACAGATATTAATTCATCAGGATGACGATTGTACATCCACAAACGGTTCTGCAGATAGTAATTTATATCCATTTTAAGATAATTACTGCAGAAAGTGAAGAATGGCTCAGAAAACAACCCAAAATTTTATTTTTTTCAACGATGTATTTCACATGCTTAATTGCCAAGTGTAGGGACGAATGGCTCAGAACGCAACCCAAAACTCAGTCTAGCATACATTAGTGTGAATCATCTATGTTCTGTACATATGGTGGAGTATATGTTCTTATCGAATCTAGTATCTGAAGGATGTAACAGAATCAATAAGATGAACCAAAAAAATGTAATACTAAGACATTATCTACTACTAAAAGATGTAGTGTTAGGTTATCATATCATCATTACCGAGTGATGGGGGTTGGAGGACAGTCAACTTTATCTACGGATACATAGTTTCTGCCTCGCCAGTCGAATGGCTGCAGGGACTATGTCCTGATCATGATGTCGTACCGTAGATTAATGCAAATTCCTTATAGCAAATGTCGTATATAGATTTCTGCCTCGCTAGTCGAGTGGCTGCAGGGACAGTGTCTAGCTGCTACATGTAATTCAAAATCAGATTAATGGGACAGTTACTTCCAAACCCAGCTTATAATAAAATAGAGAATCCACGAATGTAGAGAATCCACGAATGAACAACAATCCAAATATATAGAAAGCCAATACTCAACAAACCGATATGATCATTTAAGCCTAAATCAGACCCCAATGTAATTCAAAACCCAGACACACTCCTCCTCCTCACACAGCTCAAAATTAGACCCCCAATGTCATGATCACATCAGTTTTGATTAATACAAATTCCTTCTAGAACCTGAACTAAAAATCAAGGCCAATGGCTAACCATATCAGTTTTGATTATGAGAAGCATCTGCTGCTGCACCAAATCATGGATCCATATTTTTCCAAACTCATATTTTTTAATACCAAACTCATATTTCCTGATACCAAGCTCAAACTCCAAAATGAAAAACTTATCAAGCTCGAGCTCGAGCTCGAGCTCGATTAATTCTAATCAAGCCAAGCTCAAGCTTACAGTATTGGTGTCCAGGGGGTTATGTGTTAACAATATACATAGTATACTATTAAAGAGGGGCAGTATACATAGTACCATTGATTAATACAAACCATTAGACATCTGATGTTGTGGGATCGTGGGTGGGATGTCGCACGTCCTTACGGCATTTCATCATTGTCATTGCACCTATATCAACACCGGCGCCCTCTCGATACCACCATTTCCAAGCTTAATTATTTTATTTAATAATTATATCATCGTATTTGTATTTGACCCATTTTTGATAAGAGCTTGTACCGATTCTGATATATGCTTCTCAACTATACTTGGTAGTGAGACTGCACGATTGTTGTCCGCTTGTAGGCATATCTGAACCCTTCCATGACACGCCCATATCGTACCATATTGATAATATGTTGATATTCCATGTATTGTAGTGAGACTGCACGATTGTTGTCCGCCCGTAGGCATATTCGAACCCTTCCATGACACGCCTATAGCGATTGTTTGGGAAGAGCTATGCCGTCCAAGAAAAAAAAAAGAGGAGTCGGGTTGCGATTAGTATCCATCCTTCGTGACATAGCTGAAATTTTATAGAATATCGATCACTATGGACAAGTTGGACTTGAAACAGGTACTTAAAGGATATTCGATTTGGAATTCAACAAGTCGATAATAATTATTAGTCAATTTATTCATCATTTCAAAACCCTAAAAATATCCAAAAAACTCCCAGTATCAGTAAATAGGGAACGAACGCTAAATTGGAATTCAAATCCAAGTAAAACATCAAATTGACAGTTGATATGCCCAAAAAACTCCAGTATCAGTATATAGGTGTCACACTGTGAGTCTCGTGTCCACAATGTAGGGCACGATGTGTCCAAACCAACAAAATAGGTGTCACACTGCTGCTCGTGCGGCGTGTCCACGCTCTCGTGGATATGAACTAGAAGCAAGAGAGAGAGCTAGAGGACGAGAAGAAACTGGGAAGCGAGGACATGGGAGTGTGTGTGTGTGTGTGTGTGTGTGTGTGTGAGAAAGAGAGATGGGGGAGCTACCTGAGGAGGAGGAGGCCGGAGGAGGGAGATTACCGGAGGAGCGTCGCGGAGGAGGAGGCCGGAGGAGGGAAATCGCCGGAGGAGCGCCGCGGAGGAGGAGCGCACAAAAAATTGGGGGGAAATTTATGAATGATCAAAAAGGAAACCCTCGCAGCCTATATGAAACATTTAGCGACGTCCGAAAAGGACGTCGCTAAACGTTGCTAACATTTAATAAACAGCGACGTCGCTTAAATTGCGTCGCTCCGCGTCGCTACATCAGCGACGTGTACCGACGAACTTGCGACGCAGGTTCCCATTTAATAAACTGTAGTCGCTAGACGTCGCTATTAGTCGCTGTTGGCGACTAACAGCGACGTCTTTTTAAAACATCGCTAAACCCCCAAAAATTAGCGACGTTCTATTTTAGAGTCGCTAAATACGTCGCTGATATGACTTATTTTGGTAGTGATTCCCACCTGCGAGTCTACAGTAGGGACGATAGTGATTTCTTGAAGCTAACCTGTAAGTCCACACTAGGGACGAGGGTTAGTAGTTGTTCAAACCTGCAAGTCCACACTAGGGGCGAGGGTTTGAGTATCTGATTGGTTTTTTGTCATGAGTTCATGTTTTCTTCTAGCAGTTCATTTATGTGTAGTGTTTCTTGTATCCGTGTTCATAGTCACCTGTCGTGTTTTATCTTCCCTGCTTATTTCTTACACATGATAAACTGCTAGATAGGCATGTTTTTATATATCTTGCTAGTCCTTTGAGGACATGATGATCTCTTCAGGTAGTTGATTGCACGAAGGTAGTTAGCTGAGCATGATGGTAGTTGATTTCTTCTGCAGGACTCAGGTATTTGCTAGTGATATTACTTTGTTATCATCTCCTGCTTTACATTTCTTATCATGATATATTCTACTTGTTAGCCTACTTTTGTAGACTCATACTATTTCATTAGAGTCTAATCGGACATATATGCTAGTGGGCTGTAGACCATGAACCATAATTGTTCGTTCCTATTTTATATGATTCTTTTGGATTGAGATATAGTTTGCCCTGCCATGATTAGGCACATTACCATAGTCTAGACAGTGTTTACGTATTCGATTTGGGCTGGAGTCCACTTGATACGTAGCTGGCTTGCTCACGCGCTCGCATCCCGAGAAATGGGTACGGGTTATGACAAATAATTCCCCACATATCTTGATATATGGAGTTGAGTGTTCCCTACAGTAACTGTCCATCATGCATTAGAAGAGATGTCGCTTACGAGTTGAATCTTCCCGTATAGGTCAAACAACAGACTATAATACAAGAATGGACTAAGCCTTGAATTATGCACCATAGCTAAAATTCTTTCCACTCACATAATGTAGTTACATGTGCTTCTGGCTGCACATTAAAGGCCCTATGCCAGCCTGGTTTCAGTATATAATTTTAGGCATCTACAAGTTTACCCTCAAGAGACGACTTGCTATCTCTGTCCATACACTATAGGTGAGTTCTTTATTAAAGAGATATGGCATGAAACCTTATGCTTCCCTTGCAGTGCTATGCCACAATGACATGGCATAAAGTTGAGGTATTACCCCTTTCTGGGAACCTCATCGTTGTGTCATACTACTATAGCATGAGGTCACAGCCTCTTTGTAGTACCATACTACCCAGCATGAAGCCTTAGGCTCCCTTACGGTGTAATGCCACAATGATATGGCTTACAAGGCTGAGTCTTTACCCCTATCCTTGTACCTCATCGTGGTGTCGTGCCACTGTTCTAGAAGATAAAAATTAAGTTGTGCTGCTATTTTGGGAGCTAGATATCAGATTGTGCCATAGTTATCAACTTGCGCGAGGGATAGGTTGCGCACGAGACAAGTTGCACGAGTGCCACGTGGCAGTCTCCTCGAGAAACTATAACGACATCATCATTGCCTGACAGCTGACAAACACGCATATTAAGGAAAATTTGTTCAAATCCTGCACAACACAGCGCTCGAGGAGATTTGGTCAGATTTTATGATAGCTAGCAGTTTGTGCAACGTGTCAAAGTGCGCGAGGTTGTACTTAGGCACAAGTTACTATATTATGCCCTCGTGCAACCTGATGAAGCTCGTACAATGTGATCAAATTGATGTCCAGAGTAGGGTGACGTGGCGTGCTTGTCACTAACTTCGTAGAACGTGTCTACTACATTTCTCACGACTAAGCGCATCTCACTCAAATGATGCCATGCGTCCACAGCAGTTGGTGCAACCGCTCGCGCAAGTTGCTACATTGTGCCCCCGTGTAACCTGATGAAGCTCGCACAATGTGATCGAATTGATGTCCAGAGCAGGGTGACATGGCGCGCATGCCACTAACTTCGTAGAACGTGTCTACTACATTGCCCACGACTATGCGCATCTCACTAAAATAATGCCAAGCGTCCACAGCAGTTAGTGCAACCGCTCGCACAAGTGAACAGGGCCGTGCAACCGGAGGCGCGCACAACCTGAGGCGTGCGTAACCCAGAATAACTGCTAAACAGTTATTTCAAGAACTCTATAAATAGAGTTTCAAATCAGTCTCAAAGGAGCACGGATGATCATAATCTCCTGCTAAAGGGTTGTTGCATCCTCCAGAGGCTCGTGTCTTCGATATCACATCGTCCAAGAGATAAAGTGATTGTCTTCTGATTAGATTCCTATAGGTGTACTTTTCCAAAAATCTATTATACCTTTTGTACTCTTTCTTAGTTTGTAGAAATCAAGATTTTATTTTTGCAAACAAAATGGTGACTCTGCTGGGGACGACTTTCTCCTCTGATGAGAAAGTGACAACTCAATGTGATACCACGTCGATTGGCAAGACACAGAAGACTTTGGTCGTTCAAGTCGACCAAACAGCTTACAAGGCTATGATCAGTGCTGGGGGTACCAGGCGCACCGTCGTTGCTACTAAGAGCAAAGCACGCACTGTATGGAATCCCAAGTCTTCTGCGGACTCCCAAGTCTTCACTGCCATCCAAGGCTCCTGCACAACTTGCGCAGACTGTCTCTCTACAATCTAAGGCTCCTGCGGAACTTGCACAGACTGTCTCTCTGCCATTCAAAGCTCCTGTGCAACTTGTGCAGACTATCTCTCGAGCAAGCATAGCTCCTGTACAACTTGTGCAGATTGTCTCTCGGCCATCTAAGGCTCCTGTGCAACTTGCGCAGACTGTCTCTCGACCAACCATGGCTCCTGCGTAACTTGTACAGACTATCTCTCGGCCATCCAAGGCACCTGCACAATTTGTGCAGACTGTCTCTCGACCAACCATGGCTCCAACACAACTTGTGCAGACTGTCTCTCGGCCACCATGGCTTCTGCGCAACTTGTGCAGACAGCTTCTCGGCCAATAATGGCTTCTGCGCAACTCGTGCAGACAGCTTCTCTGCCAACCAAGGCTCCTGCGCAACTTGCGCAGATTCTTTCTCTGCCAACCAAAATTCTTGCGCAACCTGTAACAACTTGTAGCTCCCCTTCCCGAAAGTTTTTTAAAATATTTTTTATTTGATTTAAAATGGTGATTTTAGGACTTTATAAATGATTATTTAGTTAATTATTACGGTAGATGATTTTAGCCATGGTTGAGTTTTGAAGTACCAGACGACTAGAAATCATGGCACGGATAGTGCAGTGACGTGCCTTGACTAGTGTATTAGCCATGCCAAGAAAGACCCAGCCATAAGAGTGTCCTAACTAGGAAAACCAGGCCAAGTTGCAACTTAACCCTTACCGAAGATTTATTTATTTATTAATTATATTATTGAGGTTATTATTAAATAATACTATTTTATTATTATTGGTTATATGTGTGTGAATATATATATATATATATATATATATATATATATATTATATACATATAAAATATATATATATATATATATATTATTTATATATATATATATATATATATATATATATATATATATATATAAAATATAAAT
This sequence comes from Iris pallida, assembly GCA_029216955.1. NCBI lineage: Eukaryota > Viridiplantae > Streptophyta > Magnoliopsida > Asparagales > Iridaceae > Iris > Iris pallida. Next base: position 5,542,590 of record JANAVB010000997.1, on the reverse strand, counting down.
ATATATATATATATATTATTATAAAATATATATATATATATATATATATATATTATATATATATATATTATATATATATATATATATATATATATATATATATATATATATATACAAAAAAAAAAAAAAATATATATATATATATATATACTATGCCCACCACAACATCAACACCGAGCATGCCAACAGGATTTCCAGTTTAACTTCCTTCTCTGTTGATCACCCCCCATTCAACTATCTCGGATGTCCTCTTGTGTACGGAAAATCCAATGCCAGGATATTCGAGAAGATAATCTCTAGAATCAGGAACAAAATCGAAGGGTGGCACAACGCTACCTTATCCCCAGGAGGCAAGATAATCTTCATCAAGCATGTGCTCACCTCAGTTCCCATCCATACGCTCGCCGCTTGCTCTCCGCCATTGAAGGTTCTTACCTCGATCGAACAGATCTTTTGCAACTTCTTTTAGGGTCATTGCAACGGTCAGGATAAACACCATTGGGCGAGCTGGGACTCCATGGCTCAGCCGATCGAGGTTGGGGGGCTGGGTTTTGTCAAACTCACCCACATCGTTCAAGCCTTTTCGGTGAAACTGTGGTGGCTTATTCACACTACCAAGAATTTATGGACCAGATTCATGAAAGCCAGGTACTTCAAACACATCCACCCTTCTGAGGCCACTTCCAATAGTAGATCATCGGCAGCGTGGCGTCGTATCCTTTCTGGACGTAACATTGTCGAACAGGCCATCAGGCTACACCTTGGCTCTGGCGAGTCCAACCCTTTCCGGGAGAGATGGATCGGAGATAGCTTAATCCCCAGCGCCTCGATAATCCCGAGAAACAGTAGGATCAGAGATTTGTGGAACCACTATACCAACGCCTGGGACTGGGTCAAGATGCGAGAATGGGGAGGATACGAGATAGAGGATAGCGTCTGCCAAAGTGGTCTTAGAATCGGTGTCGAGGCCGATGAGTGGAGATGGACGCTCGAAACTTCCGGTGCTTTTTCAGTGAGGTCGGCTAGATCCTCTCTCCTTGGGACGGGCCAGCATACTCAGATCACCGCTCACTATTGGCACACCTGCATCCCTAAGAAGTGGTCATTCCTCATGTGGAGAGCCATGAGAATGAAATTGCCCACCGACGATATCCTCAACACCATCGGGATCAGTTTAGCATCAGCCTGCAATTGTTGTTCAGATCATCAGACGGAGACCATTGACCACATCTTTTGCCAAGGTCAATTGCCCAGAGGCATCTGGAGGACACTTAACCAACGATTCAGTATCGAGCCTAGTGGCAGACACTTTCACGATCTTGCGGCCGAGTGGGGCAGTCATTCCCACGGGCACCAGATCGTCGCAGCGGCCGCCACGTGGGTGATTTGGAAGAATCGCAACAAAGCGAGATACGAAGGCCACAATCTTCCGGCTGACCAGCTCATTTGGGAAGTCTACCACCAATGTCGCAAACGGAGCACCCTATGCACCCACTGTCCGAGCACTTTCTGGTTGGCGCTCCAGAGTCACCCCTGACCGTGATCGTGGCGTGTCCGTCGCCCCTACCCCTTTTTTTAGCTTCTTTTGATGGTCTACTTGTATAGGCGTTTCCTTTTTTGTGCCCTGTATACGCTTCAGGCTTCGGCATTTTGAGCCTTGATTAATATATCGTCGGGTTTTCCAAAAAAAAAAAAAAAAAAAAATATATATATATATATATATATATATATATAAATATATATATATATATATATATATATATATATATATATATATATATATATATATATATTTGAAGAAAACCCCCTCATTTATTAAAGGCGGTTCAAAAACCGCAAACAAACCGTATACAAGGCGTAAAATGCCGAAGCCTATACAGGTATACCACAAAAGAAAAGAGGGGAGGTGAAGCAATCGCAATGGGCTAGGGGAGCACCGACCAGAATGCTCTAGAACAGTGGGAACACAGGGTGCTCCGCTTACGGCATTGGCGGGTTACTTCCCGCAGGATCTGTTCAGCCGAGAATAGGTGACCTTCGAATCTTGTCTTGTTGCAGTTCTTCCAAATGACCCAAGTAGCGGCCGCTGCGACGATCTGGTGGCCATGGAAAGTAGAACCCCAGGATTCCAGAAGATCGAGGAAGCGTCCGCCGTCCTGCTCGATGCTAAATAGCTGGTTGAGGGTTGTCTAAGTCCTGTCTGGCAACGTCCTCTGGTGGAATATGTGCTCGATAATCTCCGTCTGATGTACGGGGCAGCAGGAGCAAGCAGACGCTAAGCTAATCCCGATGGTATTAAGGATGTCGTCTGTTGGTAGTTTCTTCCTGATGACTCTCCACACTAGAAAGGACCACTTTTTAGGGATGCAGGAGTGCCAATAGTAGGCTCTGGGGAGGTACGGCTAACCGACCCCCTGGATAGCGATTCTCGCCGACCTCACCGAGAATGCCCCAGACGCCTCGAGGGTCCATCTCAACGCATCCTCCTCGTCACTGATGCGTAACCCTCTCTCGCGGATGCTATTAGCCGCTTCGATGCCAGACCACCGAAGAACCTGGTCCCAGTTCCAGTCGTCGGTGGAGGGGTTCCACAAGTCTCTGATCCTACAATCTCTCGGGGTCTCCGTTAGGCTCGGGATCATGCTGTTTCCAATCCATCGTTCAAGGAATGGGTTCGAGTCGCCCTTTTCTAGCTGAAGCCGCATGACAGGCTCGGCCAGGTCGCGACCAGTAAGGATGCGACGCCAAGCCGTTAAGGATCTGCAGTTGTGTATGGCCATGGAAGGGTGGATGTGTTTGAAGTATCTGGCTTTCAGGAACCTACTCCATAAGTTGTTGCTCGTGCGTAGTTTCTACCACAGTTTCATCGAGAATGCTTTAACAATGTGAGAGAGTTTGGTGAATCCCAATCCTCCCTCGCCTGTCGGGTGAGCCATAGAATCCCAGCTAGCCCAGTGATGCTTATCCTGGCCGTTGTTATGCCCCCAGAAGAAATTATAAAAGATCTGTTCGATCGAGGAAAGAACCTTGATGGGCGGCGAGCACGCCGCTAGGGTGTGGATGGGGATAGAAGAAAGCACATGATTGATGAGGATCATTATGCTGCCTGGGGATAAGGTGGCATTGTGCCACCCTTCCAGTTTCTTTCTGATTCTGGTGATGAGATCCTCGAAAATATGAACATTGGATTTCCCGTACACTAAAGGGCATCCAAGATAGTTGAACGGGGGCTTAGCAATAGAGAAGGAAGTTAATTTGGAGAGGTTGTTTGCGTGGTCTCTATTGGTTTTGTGGTGGGCGTAGATAATGCTCTTGGAATGATTGATTTTCTAGCCGGAGCATCTAGAGTATCTTATCAGGGTGTTGTGAACCACCGCAACTGCTCCTTCATCCCCGGAGGAGAAGATGAGTAGGTCGTCGGCAAAAGCCAAATGGGTGATGATAGGGCAGCCGCTGGATGTGTGATAGTGCTAGAAGTTAGGAGTGTTGACCATATTGTTAAGGTTCCTACTCAGAGCATCAGCAGCTATGATAAAGATAGTGGAGGAGAGTGGGTCGCCTTGTCTTGCCCCTCGGTGGGATTTAAAAAAGCCATCAGCATGGCCATTGATGACCGTGGAGAACCACGAGTTGCTGATGGATCCCCAGACGATATTGGTCCAATTTTTTGAAAAACCGAAAGCTCTGAAAACCCAGATCATGAATTGCCAATCCAATCTGTCATAAGCTTTCTTCATGTCGATTTTAACGGCAATGTTGTCTCCCCTCGCCGAAAATTTTATGTAAGTGATTAACTCTTGGGCCAGCATAATATTGTCCTGGATGTTCCTCCCACGAACAAACCTACTTTGCTCCTCCGAGATAATCTTGGGGAGAATACCAGCCATTCTGGTCACGATGACCTTGGATATGATCTTGTTGGTGAAGTTGCAAAAACTGATGGGTCGAAAGTCATGGAAGGACTCCGGGTTGTCTTTTTTGGGATAAGGATTAGGTTGGCACTGGAAATGGCTTTGGGGTATATAGTACATTCGAAGAATGCGATCGCCGCTTCGGTGATGTCCTGCTTGATAATATCCCAGCATGTGCGGAAGAATACCCCCGAGAACCCGTCCGAGCCAGGCGCACTGTGCTCGTTCAGGGCCCACACGGCATCTTTAACCTTCTGAACAGAGGGAATACGGGGTGTTGTCAGTATCGTTAATGAGGAGGGGGATTTGGTCAAGGAAGGATCTATCTTTGTGAGCCATTTCTTTGGTGAATAGTTTGGAATAGAAGTCAATGGCTGCCTCGTGGATGCTCTTTTGGTCAGTAAAGATGTTTCTATTGTCATCGGCTGTCCTGTGAATCGAGAGCGTTTGTCTGCGCCCGTTAACGCAGGCGTGAAAGTACTTCGAGTTCTTGTCCCCCTCGCTATCATATTTCAACCTCGCTTTCTGTTTCCAGAAATCGGTCTCCACTTTGATCCTAAATTTAAGCATAGCCTTAGTGAGGTTGAGGGCCCTTCTAGCCGCTAAGGAGCGATCCGTGACGACTCGGGCCTCGGCCTGGGTTACGTCGTCCTCGGCGACGCGAACGGCTTGAAAGATGTCTCCGTAGGCGAGCTTGCTCCAGGCAGATAAGGCTTTCCTGGTGGCTTTAAGCTTGTTGCTCACCCGAACAAGGGGGTTGGGGGAGTCTTCGTTGTTCCAAGCTTCCTCGACGATGTCCATAAGGTGGGGATGCCCGGTCCAGAAGTCGAGGAATTGGAAGTTCTTTTTGGATGAGTTAGTCTTATTTATGATCTCAACTAACAGGCGAGTGTGGTCCAATTCTGTGGAGTTGAGGTGGGACAGATTGGTGGTGAACCCCACTCCGTGCCAGAAGGCGTTCGTGAGGGCTCTGTCTAGCCGTGAGTATTGACGACGGTCGCCATCCTGCATGTTGCACCAGGTGAATGCGTTGCCAGTAAACTGGAGAGTGGTTAGGTGGGCATTGAAGATGAAGTTGTTGAAATCGAGCATGGCCATAGCGAGGGAGAGGCCACCAGCTTTCTCCGCGCTGCAGGTGGTCGCATTAAAGTCCTCGATGCAAAGCCAAGGGGAGTTGGTGTGGAGTAGATGGATGTCAAGGAGGTCATCCCAAAGTTGTTTTCCTCTCCGCAACCTCGCAGCTGCCGTGGACCGCTGAGAGGATGACACGGTTGGGGAGTCTTGGGTGATCTAGCCAACAGGAGAGGGCCTGCCTGGAGTGCTGGATGACTCCCAGTTTGACGTCCTTCGTGCAGAGGATCCAAATATCGTGTCTGCCAGCTATGGCCATAGGAAGGCCCAGTTGCAGTTGGATGGATTTTAATCTTTTAGGGGGATTTTGGGTTCAAGGATGATGAGGATGTCTATCTTGTGGATTTTTTGCAGATTGGTTATTCTCCTTAACGTCGGTTTGTTCGCCAGCCCGCGGACGTTCCAGAATAGGATGTTAAGCATTAAGGATGTTGGGGTGGTTTTTTTTTCGCCTAGCGGCAGATCTGGTGGTTACTGCGGGTCCAAGGTTGGCATTGGCTTCACTCGAAGTGGAGGGTCCTACCTCCGTCGGGGGGGTGATTGTTACATGATCGCTCCTGCGGGGTCTGTTGCTGATGGACCGCTTCTCCGGCAGAGTCCAGGATGGGGTCTCTGGTGGGACGATTATGGAGTCACTGGTGCTCCCTGTCAGAAGATTGGTTTGCTGGAGAGGGAATCCCACGGCGATAACCTGAAGCCCTCTTTTAACAAGGTCTGGCCCTAGAATGTCTAGGGCTTCAACCACAGGATCTTCGTTAGTGAGTGTTGATTGGCTTCAGTGGAGTCGGTGAGCTGCTCTACACCTACTGGATTGGGTGGACTCTCGGAGAGCGTGCGGTCGGTTGGGGGAGAGGCTATCTCCTCCGTGTCTACGCCTTCTCAGAATCAAGGGCATCGAATTGGTTGGATAGGGTGAGAGCTTGGAAACTGTAAGGGACCAATGCTTTACTGAGAGATTCGCTCCTATCAGACGAGGCGCCTTCGGAGCCGAATCGAGTGTGCAAATTTGGGTGGGGTAGAGAGGTGGCTCGGGTGTCCTGTCCTCTGTAGGCTCGCCGTCTTTCCTGGATGGTTTCTTTTTTAGTTTTGGATGCAGTCGGTGGCAGTGCTTCGGGAGATGACCTCTTAAGTGGCAGTGGTTACAGAATATGATGTGGTTATCGTAGAGGATTTATTGGGTGTGGGTTCGGTTGTAGTTCGATGTTGATAAAATTGGGTGGTTCGATGGTGAGGTCAAGTTCTACCGATTTTGGCGTAGTGGGCTTTGGTGAGATTGCTGGTCTCAGGGGCTGAGGCCA